>VZRQ01009199.1:168183-207263 GCA_013397975.1 Machaerirhynchus nigripectus | reverse complement strand
GTGGAAAGCCAAAATAAATTAAAAAAAAAAAAAAAGGCATCTCTGGATTCAGTCTAACTAGACTGACACTATCCTATCTTCTGTAGCTGCTGCAAGATTAATACAGACTTGTAGAACTTTGTTCCCAGCTGCAGCTGCCTGTAATTTCCATAATATTTTGACTTCCAGAGAAAGGAGATTTCAGATGAGTCTCATGCCCCAAAGCAAACAGCAACAGCAAAAAGAACTTCCTTCCTTCCTTCCTTCCTTCCTTCCTTCCTTCCTTCCTTCCTTCCTTCCTTCCCATGAATAAGTGAATAATATCAATCAGATTTGAATTTCTGGTTTTCCTTTTGTTTTTAGCACTACTGACTGGAATGTTTTCACTTGAATTAGCAGAACACGGTGGGGCACTCAAAGGCTCCTGAGAAGGAACTTTTCTTGGTTTAATTGATATTAACTTGTCCATGTTCCATATTGACCAAGATCTTAAGTGCAGCACTTAAACTAAGAGCACTCTTGCAGATTTGGAAAGAGCTGGTCAGCTGACCTGGTGATTATTTTTTATTATGCTTAAAGGCATAAGAGCAAGATAATGCCATTCACCATTTTGTTTGCTGGGTTGCATGTCACACACATACTAAAAACAAAACTGCCCTTTTTTGGCAACAAAATACTGTGTTTGTCAGTGGCAATGTATTGCAGTATCAGGAAGTGCAAGTGTCAGCCAGGATAGTTTTTTAGTTTGGTCTGTCAGACATTTCATGGCTGAGAGTCAAAAGAAAATGCCCACTTCTTATTTGATCAATATGCCTTTCATGGCCCTACAGCAGGAGCAGTTCTGCAGGGGACACATCTCAACAAAACCAAGAACCAATGCAGTTCTAAAGGCACAGGCAGCCATCAGTCCCATAAAGGTCATCTCTATAGCTCATCCTCAGTGTCACTCCTCTAGGACCAAACTCTGAGTTATCCTGATATTCCAAAAGGCAACACCTTTGATCAGTGTTTATGGTGCTTAAATGCTCTGCAATTTTACACTACAGCTCCCTTTTCATGTCTGTGTGTGGATGAGGTGGTAAGATCATTCTTGGCCATATAGATATGTCCTCCTCTAATTACTAGATTAAATATGTCTCTTTAGTGATGAAAACCTCTAGATTCTGTATTTCACTTTTTTTTCATTAACCCAGTCATTTCTTTTACTAGTCCCTCAATCATCTTGTGCGAGGTTGGCTGCCACAGTCTTCTCCTAAAAAAAAATCGTTTTCTTCTACAAACAAATTAGGCTACATTCTGTAGGATGCTTTTTAACTCTTGTTTGTCTGCTAATTTATTTGGTGGCATGCAGGCAGAGGCAAACACAAATCTTGCTCTTGTTCTGTAGCTCACCTGTAGCCCCACAGCATTGTCTGTGGTCAACAGGATGAGGACACCAGGTTCTTTTAAGCTGGTCTAGACACCTCTAAGCCTAGTTAGCTTGTTTTTTAATTTAAAATAAAAAGCAATGTTGATGTTAGTACACAGCACTGCATTAATTTTTAAACCGCAGAGCATGCTTAAGTTATTACCCAGTGTATGTAGTCTTTATCTCTTGCACTGGGTTAAGTAGAGCTTAAATTGAAATCGTCTCTCTTCTTGGCATTTTCAGTCTGAATATTAACTTGGGTCAAAAATAATCAGAACGTTATTTTGGAAAAAGAATATGATAATTCAGTATCTTCTCCTTCAGGCTGTGAAAGAGTGCCCATAATGTGATTCCCAGAGAATACGGCATGCAGTGACCTTGGTGAGTAACTGATGACACATAAGCACCTACCCTTTCCCTATACAGTGTTGTTGCAGGATCATATTTGCAAAAAATGCCACAGCCAGCATGAGCCACAAACATTGATAGAAACCATCGTGGCAACAAAGGAGGAATAAAAACAGGGGCTGCAATATATGTCATCTGAAAATGAGCAGAAAATCTTGGAAAATATTCTTTACAATGAGCATTTTCCAACTATTTTAAAAACTGTTCTTAATTCGAGATAAAACCCTTGTGTAAATACAGGAAACCATAAAAATGATTCTGTTTTGTTCAGAGAAATACTTTGCAGTTAAGCAAGACTAAATGTGTCTATTCCAAACAATGTTATTTCTTTATATCACTGTAGACATCCTGTTTCCAGGTTTTATGTAACTGAATAAAACTGGCTTATTTGACAGTGGTTTTATTTCATTCTTAATATTCACAAATACTGAAGAGAAATGGACAGGAAAATTCATTTTAAAGAGGTAGCAACCTGTTACTTAGGTCATAATCTTCCTCTTTTTTACTTTTTTCTGCTTTCCACACTGTGTGGAGAGATCTTTCTTCTTCCAGTGAGACTCTAACCACAGCCTAATGGATGATGTGACTTTAAGCAGCTGAGATTTCATTTTGATCAAAGAAAAGAAAAAAAGGAAGCTATAAAATTCCTAGGAAGCAAAATTATATAATTTAGTAATAAACTTATCGAATTGTTTATAATTACTTGATAATTCCCATCCTAAAGCATCTTAAAACCAAACACTTCCAGCGTATTTGCATAACTTCATGTTTTCTCACATATATTTTAAAGGTTTATACACAATTTTCCATTAAGTTCATATGATTAAACATGAGATAAGTGAACTACAGAAATCACGAAACATTCTTTTTATCATATACAGATTGTGTCACTTTTCCTCTTGCTAAGCCCATCCTTCCTGATGCACCTGTCTACCAAGCCCATTTCCCACCATGCCAGGCCCAGGTTTTGTTAAAAAGGCTGCATGAAAAGGTAGACACCCATTTACTTCGTACTCAGATTCCCCCCATGCATGTATGAAATATTTATAAATATTACCTTAAATTTTATAAATATTATAAATATAAAATTTATAAATATCACCATAAATTTTACCCTGCGCATTTAAAAAAATTAAGAGTTCTAGTCCCTACCTTGAAGGTAAGGACCTAATGGGAAAAGGGAGTAGTGGCATTTCCTTATGGGATTTGCCTGTGTCAGAAAAGAGATGTAATGTTTTATGGGCAATAGAGCCCAGCTCACATCTTTCCTGATATTTTAAGCTCTAATTTGTGATTTGGGTTTGTATCTTATTCCTTGTGTCATCAGCAACACAGCCTTTTTTATCGCTGTATTTTTATCTTTATCAAAAGACCCCCTGTGAGTGTTTCAGGGAATTACCTTTCTACTCCTCTACAGCAATAATACTTCTTCTCTGCTCTTGAGTAAGTACTCCATAGCTCAATTGTGCTCTGAGTTGTTTGATAAACTCTATGATATTATAATATTTCTGCATTTTATTGAAGAGTATTTTATCCTTTTCTGATGCCAAATGAACTGCAGCTAGGGTTGGGCACATTCCTACTTGAGTATTTAGCAAGGCTGACTATAGAAAGGATTTGGAAAAAGCCTGATAGACACGGCCAAAATGAGTATTTTTAAAAACATGTTTTTCATAGCCAAGAAACTATACACATTTCTCTGTGTGCCAGTTTTGGGGACTTTTTGACACCTTCTCAAGCAGATATTTCACACTTTAAATCAAACTCTGCTAGGTCTTGGTGGACATCAAATTTCTAGTACCTAGAGGAATCTGTTACCCACTTAATGTTTTTTGCCTGTTTGAGTTTGTTACTGCTTTTTTTTTTCTGAAAGAAATAGAATTCATTTCCTGAGTCCTGACATACAATTTGGGCTTGAATGCTCCATTTTAATGAAGCGAGATGCTGTAGGTAAAATAATTAAATTCTTTAGATAATAATTTTTTAGAAGAGGCAGAAATATTGTCAAGAACATATAGAGGCGTTATAACAGATTTCTGCATTCTTTATTCTCATATATATTGATTGTTTCTCATCCTCTTAAAAAGTGCAGCACATGTCATTCTTCTTGTAAGATTAATGGGGACCATTTTTTTGTGGAATTAAAACTCAAAAAGTTTGAACCCCAAAGCCAGGCAATTCTGTGCAGCAGAAGGAAAAGCAATATATCCCTCTTTGATCTTGCATGGGGAAATACACTGTGAATATTGACGTTTGTCTATCCATAGTGAACACTGTCAGATCTGGATTCATGGAAGATGGATAAGGTAGTTGGTTAAAAACCCCACTAAAACATTTGTATTACATCAGCAGTGATAGAGTTGTGCATGGCTGTTAGCATTTGCCAGTTTTACAAGGGAGAGGAGCACCTTTAGGAAATTGAAGAACTTTTCTCTGTAGAATTAAGACTGGTAAACCCACTTTACCTATGAATGTCTTTTTAAACAACCAGTAAAATTCAAATTTAAAGGCAATTGAAGTTTGAAGCTCGAAATGTCAGCGAAATTTTGAACCTCTGCTGCAATAAAATTGTCCTGTAACCAAAAAGAAAGATGACAATGTCAGTCATATAATTTAATCAGACTATGATAAAAGTCAATTTCTGCCTTTTTCAGATTCTGTCTAAAGCTTTTGATGATGCCTAGAAATTATCAAGGGACAGGCAGTCACAGAGTAATACAGACAGCTCCCTCTCCATCATCAAGACCACTGATATTTTTGGTGTTGGGGTGCAGGGATGCCTTAATAGCCACAGAAGTTTCACTTAATTTTCACATTCTTTTATAAGAAATGTGTATTAAGAGGTTGCATTTTACTGACAGAATTCATATAGTTTGATTATTTTTACTGACTGCAGAGCTGATGCTGGACTATACAAATTGTTTGTAGTTATATATTTAGGCAAACAGAGGCAATATCTCTAAATAGAAGTAATATGTGTTGTTAAGCCAACTGGTTTAATTGATTTCCAATTAATATGCTCATAAAGTGTAGCTAGGTGTACAGTCTTCCTGACTTCAGGGTCTGTGTGTCCAAAAGTACCTGCTTTCTTCACTTTTGTCTTTAATTAAAAACCTATCCACGGACTTTGCCTTATCTTTGTACCAAAGTGTCTTCATTTCACATGTCTGGGTTTTGTCACATTTAGGATATCAATGTACAATTTGTTAGCAGGAGATGCATCACAAAGTGGCTTTTCAGGCTGAGTCAACTACAAGCCATATTTGGGTCAGACAGGAATTTTTTTGTGTGTGTCACAAGAAAAGAAACTTCTTCCTATAAAGTTTGAAATTCAGCTAATAGAGGCAAGGTGATGTGTTTTTTTAATTAGTTGGACTTTTAACAAGTGGACCAATAATGTAACATAGACATGTGAAGCAGATAAAGGCCTCACTGTGGCAACCACAGCCTCAAAATATTCTTACAGACCCACTGCATATTTCATATACAAAAGGAGCCCAGTTTCTCCTCTTGGAGCAGCTGAGCACACTTCTTGTACCAGACAATACCTGTAAGAGATTAGTAGTGTTTGGGTGTAGTTACTATTTATTTATAAGATAGATCTGGCTTTCTGCTTTGTGTTTCTTAACTTACACTTCTCTAACTTTGCTCTGGATAGCACTTTCTTGGCTTATTAATTTGAGCCTGACTTTCAGGCTGAGAATTTGGGGGGACACAGTGAGTTCATGCATATAAGACAAATTTTTTTTCCATTATTCTCCTGTGCAAAATCTCTTTTACTGCTACAATAGAATTGCTGGTGCTTCTCTTTTCAAAACTGGAGAGGAAGAAAAAGAATGAATGGCCTGAGCCAGTCACAAACTGTGTCATGAGAGGCTCAGATAGGACATTAGGAAAATGTTCTTCACTATGATATTGGTGTGTCACAAGAAGGGGTTACTGAGAGAAGTGGTGGAATCTTGCCCCTTGGAGGATTATTAGTTCAGCTACCAAAAAAGCCACAGGTAACCACAGCTGACCTGGTATAGTGGTGCTGATGGTCCTCCCCAGAGAAGAGTTGAACTAAATGATCTCCACGGGGTCCTTCAGGGCCAAAGCTCTTTGGTTTAACCAGTATAAACATCAGGGGTTGTGCTGCTGTAAGGTTTAACCTTGTAAAAGATAAATAAAGTAATATCAAAGCAGGTTGACACAAAATGTGCAGAGGTTTAGAGAAAGTGATAATTCAGACCTAAGAGCAGGGTCATTTACCAATAAACGACAAGTGCTATGTTCTCCTGAAGGATAAAACACTGATGACTAACTTTTCTTGGATTGTTCCCTTCCTGTTGATTTTTGAAGGGCTGTCAGTGGAGTACATTACTTTATCTGATACATTATCTGATACTGATAGTCTATCTAGGCCCCTTATTGTACTCTATCTTTTTATGATAAGTCTATTTCCTTTACCGTATTTAACTTTGAATTTTTTTATTTATGGGTACAGAAAAGTGACCTCATACTTATGAAGCTCATTAATTGTGAAACTCTCCTCAATTACAGGTTGTTCTGGCTGATGTATCAAAAGTAAACTTTGAATTGTCTCCTTTATCAGCCTGAAGTCTGTGTAATTGTGTTGACCAAAAATTCAATCTCTAAATAAAATTTAATCAGGAAATAAAATCAAGAAGTTACCAAGGTCTGTTTCACATCCCATAATAACTTTAAATAGACATTCATTGAGATTGTTTTGCTTATCTTATCTTTGAGGATGAAACATGCTTGGAAGATATTTAAATTTTCGTGGAATCATAGAACAATTTGAGTTGGAAGGGACCTTAAAGATCATCTGTGAAGATCTGTTTTTGTGGAGGTTTGGAAAGTTAAGTTATAGTTCTTTTGCTTTAAACTTATTTCCTTATTAAAACTGTGCAGGGGTTGTGGCACTAATCAGATTGATGCTGCATGGGGTATCCAGACTTGTTGCACGTAGACTTGTTGATTTTCCCACTAGAGGGCATTATGCATTAAGTGCAAGTTAATTTATGGCTTGACTATAATTTCACATGCTGAAGATTTAAAAAATTAGAAATTATCTGTTGTGTTGTCTCTTAGTCTGTGCTTAGAACTGTGGCTTAAAAATCACTTGACCTATTTCTACCTAGCAGCAACCCAATCCATCCTTAATGCATCAAATATGGATTTACTCAAAGCAATAAAGGAAGTCAGCCATGGCAACAATATCTGATCATGTGTGCAATGTGCTTTTTAGAATAAAACTTGTCCAACCATTTCTGCATTTACCATTTAAAGAGTGACTTCAATGCTGCAAATTGCTTCCTTTCTGGCTGCATGGCTTCAACTGAAGTGATAGGAAGTGTCCTAAGTAAAGCTGCAGTGATGAAGATTGCTTTTAAATAAAGAGCCTCACATGAGCCATTTTTAAATTTAGTAGCTAATTGGGGATAGGTAATCAGAATAATTTATCACTTTGAGTTCAAATATAGTTTTATATGTATGCTGCTGTTTCCTCCACCCAGATGAAGTGAACTATTAGCAATCCCCTTACAAAACTGTGTGGTGCCTGAGAGTAAGGCTTCTAGAACCTAAGGTCCTGACCAGTGAAGCACCATCTGAAGTGGAGCAGAAGTCCAATACCTTCGGAAGAACTGATCAGATATGTGTCATCCAGGGCACACTTCCCTGTGCTGAGCATTCTGAGCTGTGATTTTCTTTATTCCATATGTAGAATGTAAGAGGCTCCAGGCTGGAAAGGGGTAATCCAGTATTACAACACTTTACTGTAAGAGGGGTGTAGAATTCGAGCTGGATGAACCAGCTCAGTTAGCCTGGGCCAATAATGGAAAAGTATCCAAGGACAAGAAATCAAGTAAATATTAGCTTAGTATTAAAAAGGTCTTTAAATCCTCATGCTGTTGGACCACATAACAGAAAAGTAGAACTTGTGCTTAAGGTTGTTTCTGAATTGGCTTTTGTGAAGAGGACATATCAATGCCACCTGGAGAAACCAAAACATTGCCATGAATGCAGGCTGTTAAACTGTTTGTGTTTTCTGTTTAAAACTTTATTTTACTTATGCTACGCCCTGAGGTTTAACAAACTATAATTTCAATTGTCATGTGCATTTGCATGGCCGTAGATAATGCAACGTGATTCCTTGACATAGAAATGTTTATGGTTTGTATTTGCCTGTGATGGTCGACGGGATTCAACCCTTTTGTAACCCTGCTGTGAAAAATACCTCATCAAAGCTGTCTCAACCAAATATTTCAAGTACCTACAGACTGCAGATGTGAACTAGGATAGAGATCCACTGAATTAGAGCAGCTGGTTTCCTCTTGTCACTTGAGATGAAGAGATTGAATGTAGCTTTTAGTTGGTTAGTAATATTAGAAATTAGTAAACATTAATTATTGTTAATTATATTATTGGTTAATTTTAATGAACACACATATTTCATTACTAGGATCCAAAACCTGAGAGTTTCACAAATGGTATGAAATCTTATTGCTAATTAACAGATTTTCATATGAAAAGGTTAGTGACAAGAATTTCCTTTATTATTTAGCCAATGGTAAACACTTACTGAAAATCAGCACCCAAGTCCTGGTATTTGAAGCATGTATTCTACACTGCAATCCTAATGGTTGTGCCCCAAGCCCCCAAGGGGTTTTAATACCCCCAGTTGTTCAAGAACATACAGCAGAGACCAGCAAGCATGTTAGGAAAATGGATATTTGGAGGCATGTGTTTTCTTTCTGTTCATAAAAAGGCTGAATTACTAGAGACAAAGGGGTTTTAGAACACCCATTCACCAGCCAGTGCATTATATGAATGCACAAAACATTGATTACAAATCACCACAGTGCTCAGCAGCAGCTCGGCCCAGTTCTGCTCTGACATTGCAGCGCCGGCCGCAGCGAGGGAGCGCCAGCCTGCGTCACTTCCCACAGGCAAAATCCGTGGCCATCGATGGGAGATCAGTGCCCTCTGTGAACTCTGCAATCACTGTTTGCTGCTCTACACACTGCAGCCTGCACTATTCACAGGGAGCTGCACAAAGATTATCAACAAATTTGTGATTTATAATGCAGATCTTTCTTTTGAGGCACCAAGCTGGCACGGGCCACCAGACCTAGGCCAAAACCAGCACTCTGCTGTTTTATTACTGAACTCCAGGCAAGGTTTACCTGTGATTCCTCACTGAAATAGGTCTGTCTTTCCAGGGGCTCAAAATTACTTTTTGAATCTCTGCTTGACTGATCTCTTCTATAACAACTTGGTTTCCTGGTGACTTAAGGGGCCTTTCTGTTGGGTCTGAAATAATTAATTACCATAGAGTTCTTCTAAAACACCTGCATTTTTTTAGTATTGTTAAAAAGTTTACATGAAACATTAGATGCCGATGAGTGGCAATGTCCTGAAGAAGAAAATAGATCTTATTTAGGAGTGGCTTTTTTTATGATTTTCACACTCTGTAATGAACACAGATGTTTTGGTGTATCTGTAATACAGTCCTGGCTGTATTTGTGACCAAGAGAGTGCTAATTTCTTAATCTTTTTCAGCAAATAAAGAAAAGAAATCAGGCAAATTAGTAAAGCACATTCAAGCACGGCCAGGAAGTCGTGGATCTATTTTAGTAATTGTGAAGAAGGTGGCTCATCCTCAGAGGATGTTATTAAATTCCAAATGTCAGAATTAAAAAAAGAAAAAGCTGTACCTGCCTGTTGGTAGTCGGACTCAGCCAGTGGAAGCAGGCTCCAGAAATGTTCTGTGGAGGTATTCCTCTGCCAAGCTTCCTCCTCCAGATGAACGAATAAATGCAGCTGCAGCACGAAACCCCAAACATTTACACCATAAACATCTGCAGAGCTGGAGAGGTCTTTGCTTTGGCACTCGCTTCTTTCTGAAGCAGTGAAATCGCTGAGAAGACTGTCCTTGTCCCCAAAATTCAGATGCGCCCAAAAAGTGGCACAGAGGGCCCCTGCAAAGAGGGAAAAGTCAGGATTTGACTTATCTAGTACACAGGAAAAAAAGTTGTTCAGACAACATACAGCAGGAGTTACTATTTATTTATTTTAGGCAGCAGCCTTCTAAAAAATTGAAACAATTTCAGATGTTACCATGGGGTATTAACTCGAAAATTATGACTTTTTGGTACCTGTAAGCTTCATTCCATCTGTTCTTTCTGGCCCATGTTTGTGCTGCTGGTATCTGTCTGGTTGCTCCCACTGCACATGAGTGACACTTGGCCTGGTACATGCTTAAATAGAGTATTTTTTATTTGCTTGAGTCTACACACGGGGGAAAAAAAAATAAAGCTCTATTTTTCTCATACTGACATTTTAGAAAATATCTATTTAATTAACATTTTTGGTAGAAGATTCCTATGCAAGATAAAGGTAAGTGTAAATTGCAGAATTGCAAATGTAGTGTATTAAGAAAATAATTATGTTATTTGAAAGATAGCCATATAATTTTCTTTTATTCTTTTAGAATGGCAATTGAATTTCAACAATGTAATATGTTCTAGAAATAAGGATTTTTTTATGGCTTAACTTAAGCAGCAGAGCACACGCTAATGGTCACGAATTTGGCAGAGGAGGAGTTGTTTGCCTTCACCGCTGTGTGATTCATCAGAACTCTTGCTCGGATGGTGGTCACAGGGCAGTGCAGGGCTGCCAAAGGCATCAGCAACCTTGGACACCTTTCCACTACAAATTTTGGTGACACAAAAGGCTGTGGCAGGTCTAATAAAGAACCCACCTGAGGAGCATCACCCTGAGTTTGTGCAACCATGAAGCTTCACTATGCAGAGTTAATAGCTGATATCTTGGAAGCATTAGAGAGGCATCAGTACAGCATCACACCTGAGCTAAAAAGCCCAACTCCTGTGCAAGGCTAAATGGGCTTAAGGTGCAGAGCAGCAGCTCTGATGTCTGTCTGAACGGAGGCTCTTACAGTTGTTGGTTTCTGCAAAGGCTTTTCAATAACTAAGTGAAAAACCTACTGCTCTTCAGCATTTAATGATGAGTACACCTGCACTGCTGCCACCTTGAGCTGGTTTAGCTGGCTCTAGATTGGAGGTGAGGGTGCCTTTAATGTTGCATTCTGTAAATGTGTGTAAAGGAAACCCTGGCATTGCAGTCCAGCTGGCTGTGCGAGGCCACCAGGAGCTTTGGCTGAAAAAGCAGTAGAGTTTTGGCATTGGAGAGCAAGGAATCATAACACTGCCCACTCCCTGGGATACACCTTGGTTCAGGACCTTACTGGTGCAGCTGTAGCTGGACATGTCCTCCTGGTGTAGCTCTGCTAGGTGACACATTGTCTTCCTGTCAAAAATGGCACTTGAGAGCTACACATGGAAAGTGCTGCATGGGAACTGCATAATGTTATTCCTCATTAGGAGGGAAACCATAACCATTGTTGTTATTCCCTGCAGAACTCAGACCACACCACTCCCACAGAAGTCTGTGTTCTTTGGAGTCCCAGAAGAGGTTTAAGTTCTGTGATCAGGCTAATTTAATAGGAGAGGTTTAATTATTTGATACCACAGGAAAAAAAATAGAATTACTGACTTTTGCATCCTTTCCAAATCTGACATTTCCAAGCAGGTCTGTAATGGCAGTCTCAAAGGACCTGTGCAGTCCCCAGCACAGCCAAAGGATAACCTGTTGCTAAGCAACCAATATAAGTGTGCTGCTCAACATTTATTTCATTTGGAAAGGAACGTATTCTTTAAGTACTTCATCTTAGCTACTAGGCACAAAGAGTTTTCCATTTGTTTTTCTGCAGCTGTGCACATGTGTAAAACAGCCAATTTGCACAATCAAACGTGCAGTTCCAAGAACAGGTGCCAGAAAGCAACGTGCAAAATGGAAGGTATAAAAAACTGGCACGAGTGCTTTAGCCCTTTCTCAGATCAGCATCCTGAATTTGCCTCTTTGTGTCTTTGTTCATCTTGCTTGAAAATGGGCTGCTCGGAGCATGGACGTGGCAGAGCTCTCTGCAGAGCTTACCGGTGTTTGTTGATGCAGCTGCTTTTGAGGATGTCAGGGTTTTCCTACTGATACGAGGAAATACTTTTCACCCTGATAAACAAAGGCCAGAACTGGACAACAAATTTCCATCCTGAAGACTACAAATCTCAGATTCTGCAGTTGTTTCAGAAAAGCAGATAAATAGCTTTGGAAATGGGCATTTAATGCCCTACAATAACAATATTTTCACTTCAGTGCTTGTCCCTACAGTGAAATAGAACCCTACAGATCTGCTAGGCTTGTGTGTGTGTATCTGAAATGAGCCCTGGCTGAACAGTCCATCGCTAGATTGTCCTTGAAGGAGTTGTTAGTCGTGTTTTCCAGTTTAGCGTAGGTTGCATGCCTGCATAGCCAAAGAGCTTTTTGTTCCTAGCCAGTGAAGGTCTTTCCAAGGGATCATGTTGGATATAGACAGATGTCTCACTGCCCTTTGATCAAGTGACACGGATCCACATTTTGCCTTCAACTGGTGTGGTTTCCAAACGATGTGTTTTGTTAAATGAAATGCAGCGTGGGAGTACTACAGTGTTTGCAAGCTAAGCTGTGTCTTGGGAGCAGTAACTAACAGCTACGGCTTTTTTTAGAGCTGAGGAAAATTAAGCTCAGTGTTGAAGAAATGTAGCTGAGCTCTGCATGGAATCCTGCAGCTTTGGTGACTGAAGAATCTTGGTGTCTTCGACTATTCAGGTGCACAAATCTCTCCTTGCCCCTCTCCTTCACTTCACTCTGCTTTCTGTGCTTACGCAGAGAATTGTCTTCCAGACATCTCTTTATTGGAGGACTCGCTTTAAGTGTTTGCCTCCCATCTGTGGATTCACAATGCAGAGTTCCCAGAGCTGAATCAATACTTCTTTCTTCTGTCAGCTCGAGTCCATGCAGGAACACGGCTGTCAACAGGCTGACACTGCAGTGCCACATCACAGAGTGTGGCTGTCACATTTGGGAGCAGGAGAGCAAATTTGCTGCTTAACCTGGCAGCCTGGTCATGAAGAGCTTGGTTTTGGTTTTGAGACAGAAATAATTGCTATTTTCAGTCCCAGAGTTCTGATCTGTTAAAGTAAATTGTTGGCTGTCTTGCTTTATTTGGGGAATACTTTCCCAAAAAGGCTGCTCCCTATTTCTTTTGAACATTCAGTCTTCAGTGACCTCTTGCTGCAGAGGAGTACAAGATCAACCAACCAACCTAGGCACAAGAAGCTGACATGAAAAATAACTCTTGAGAAAGTTATCTGACCAAATCCAAAGCAGACTTGCCTAATGAGTGAACAAGTATGGAAATAAAAGAGTCTGGGTTTTTTTTTTTGTCAAGCCCAAATAAAATAGGAAAGTCAGGAAAAAGATAAAACAAAAAGGGCCACTTATTTTTCAAGATGCTTGATTTCAAGTTGCAAGATTCACAACAGCATTTCATTTTGGAAAAAAAATCAGCATTTTTCACAAAAAGAAAAATCAGGTAATGGTTAACAAACACAAGAGGATGTTGTGTGAGTAACATACTCTGAAATAAAACTACGGGGGGAATAAATTACAGACCAAAATACAGCATAAATACAGCGCAATGGTATCTTGAGCAAAGAAGTGTAATTCTAAATTGAGTAAAGGGCAAAAGATGAGATGTAGTTTCACAGGAAAATTGAAATAGCTCCAGTTAAGCTTAACTTAGGATGCAGAAGCTGTTATATTTGAAATACATCTATGTATTGCTGTATAACTGAGGCATCTTGAGAGGCTGTAAGCACCATTATGCAGTAGCTTGTGTAAATAACCTGAGTGAACCAATGATGAGGAGGGGGAATATAAAATGCAGAGCATAGATTTGGCCACAATTCCATATTTCGGAGGGGGTTTAATATAACTTTAAAGAAAATGCAAGAGAAAGAAGAGAATAGATGAGGATGTGTGACTCTGCCAGGGTATATTATATGCCCTCTACAAATTATTTCACAACCTGAGACGGAGAAAGGAGGAAATTCAAGTCAGCATTTTTAATACATTTATTCTAACTCAATTTTATTGAATTATTTTCAACATTTTAGGTTCTGTGTGAAATAAATCCCTTCATAGTGCCAATATAAACAAGCATGTTCCCTTTGCCCTCAGTTAGCTGCAGTTTATGCATTAACAGGGACTTTCTGCTCGAAGTCTTTGTTCTTTTGGAGAGCCACCCCTCTGGAATTAGGGCTCCCTGGTTGGCCACTGTACCTCGTTCTCCTGATAGGACAGCAGGTGGATCTGGACAGCAGCCAAAGTTAATAACCTGTGACCCAGGGCCAGGAAGGAAAGCAGCACTGACACAGAAAACATTAGCATTGAAGGAGTGTTTGTCCTCTGGCACTTCAAAAATGAAAATTGATATTCATAGCCACATTCTACCTAAGGAATGGCCTGACCTAAAAAAGGTAATAAGAGTTTAGATATTCAGTGCCTTATGTTATCAGCAACCATTTCTACCAATGTGATTTTTGAAAGAAAAATGAAGGAAGGGTTCTGTGGTAAATATCTCTAGGTTTTTGTATAATTTGGTTCTTTTTTTTCCAGCTGTAAAATATTTGTATTGCATTATTTACAAAGCAAGAGTCCCAGTCAGAAAGAGATGTAAAACTTGACTCTGTTCCCCTCTCTTTTTATTTATTCTGAAGCAAATACTGGGTTTTTTGAGACCCAAAATTTTCAGATGATAAGGAATAAATTCCACTTTCCTGATAAAAATAGAGCTGTTCTGTTCCTAAATGGTATTCACTTTTGTTTTAAATAAAAAAAATAATCAAATATTAGACAAGATTAATGTTAACTAAGACAAATTCATTCCCATCTTACACCCAGAGGCATGAAAATCATTAACTTCAATGGGAGTGGGGTCACTCTAAGTACAGCTAATTGATGATTATAATTTAACTAATATCTGTTATTTCTTCATTTGCTGCAAAGAAGTAGCCTATTGTATTTCAAATAGAAAATCTCAGTTGTCAGAATACTGAAGCCAAAAATGTTAACTTATTATTATTATTATTATTAATTATTATTATTATTGTAGTTGTAGTAGTAGGAGGAGGAGTATTCAGTGGCATAAATTTATTCTTGTCCACAATATTTTTCATGATCCTAGGAAATGTATTTGAGAATGAAAAATGTCATTTAAGCTTTAATGTAATAAATCTGAAAGGGTTTCATATCTATTAGCTCTGTTTTTCTGTGATTTTAAGCCGCCCATTTTCAGTCAATATTAGAGAGAGAGCAGCTAGGAAACATAAACAGCATATTAGAAAAAAAGTTATGAGAAAACCTGGCATTAAAAACATACATAGGATTATTTCTTCATTAGTCGTGAACGATACCATCATTATGCATAAAACCTCCTGGAAAGGAATGCTTGTTCCCTTGTTTATCTAGGAAGGTGTTTATAAACACCTATATATAAAAATATATAAATTTATCTATTTATCAAATATAGAAATATATCTATTTGAACTTCCTATTTGTAATAATGAGAGCTCCTGATGAAAAACACATATGCTGGATAATCTAGGTGAGGATACAGATACTTTTAGAATAATTATGTCTGTTTAAAATGGACAGGACTTTAAATATCCAGACAACAAAGACAGGTTATTTTTGCTTGTTTCAGATTTTGTTGTCTTTGTTTGTGCAGTAACTTCATAAAAACACCTAAAAATTCCTTCATTCTGATTTTATATGTTTTTTTAAAGGTTTTAAATTATTTTTGTCTGTATGTACTTTAAAAGGGCAATAAATTCACTAAGATAAAATGACTCCAAGAATTCCTTGATGTTCACAGAAGTATATCAAGATTAAATTCATTAATGTTAGACATTGTGAGCCAGCATTGCATTTCTTTAAACACAGATAAAGAGGCAAATACCAAATTTTTTAATTTTAATTTCCACTTGCCAGGTTTTTTTCCCTCTGTTCTGAGCGATTCAATGGTTTATTAATGGGCTCAGAGTAGAAAACAACTCTCAGAATTCCCTGGAGTCCTCTGGAAATTCAAGCCATTAACACAGATCTCTCCATTTCATGCAAGGAAAACCAATGAGGCATCTTAACATGCACACATTTATTTAGTGCTAAACTTCTCTTTCTTGTTTCCAGCTTTGTAAATACTGGACCTTCAACCAAGAAAATTCTATTGTCAGGACACTGATTTAACAGCCTAGGAAACTATCACAAATATAAAAATCACAGAAAAAGTAGATATGGACTGTCAATACCTACAGCTAATAGCTGAGGGGAAGAAAGAACAAAATAAGTACAAAACCAGAGCAGTGAGTTTCTCTGTTGCCTATGTGCTCCTTCAGTACCCATTTAAGGTACTCATTTTCTGCTCAGCTTACCACTGCAACCAGCATGGATCTAGTTTAAAGTTCTCATTAGCTGTCACTCATTAAATTTTCCCCAAATTTCAATAATTTTATAGATGTATAAACCTATAAATGTACACATTTAAATAAAATCTACACAGCTGCATAGTTAAACAGAGCACAGAGCCCCAGTGACTGCATCTCTGGCCGAGGTCAGGAGGTTTGGCTCTGCACAGCCACATTAGGAAAGCTTACAGTGGCATTAAGTGATGATTTGGTATCACAGGAAATTCAGGACTGTATCCAAACTGTTTACACTTCAGCAAAAGAAATGCCTGCTCTTGCTTCGTTTCCTTTTAAATGTTTCTTTTTTGGAGAAATGGGAATTCTGAGTGTTGTTTTCACTCAGAGATTTCAAGAGTTCATTCCTTTCTAATTGATCATTTATTAAAGTAAAAGGAAATCAGCTTCTTATGTAGGTTTTGGGTTTTTTGCATGACCAATTCTGAATCTCTCTGGAAGAATCAATGAGCATCTAAGCGTCTCCTTTTTAGCTTCTCTTGCCTGTTTAAATATTAATAGACAAGAGGCTGACCTTCACTCCTGCTGCTGAATCATGGAAGCTGCAAAGTGGAATCAATGCATCTTTGTGCTAATGATTAACTGATCACAGATTGGAAAGTTGTCAGCTCAATTTTCACACTGCCAGATGCTTAATTTAATATTTTCTGTGTCAAAATTATTTCAGTTCTAATCTCAGTGTAGTAAGCAACTTCAAGCATTTTTAAAGCAGGTTAAAAATGTTGTTGAACTGGGAACTAAAGTTCCAGCTCTACAAACACCATTAGTCCATTCCAGCTACATTTCAGCTCTTCTGCTGAAGTCAGTGAGGCTGCTCTGGCTCAAAGCTGAACATCTGTAAGTGTTTCTCCTGAATGAGGTATTTTTGTAAGAACTGCAATTATTATTATTGCTATTGTTACTACTGCAGAGAGCTAACTAGCACTGGTTAGTGCTACTAACTTCTCTTTAATTCTTTACTTCTCTTCTTTCCTCCACAGAGATATGGATATGGCGGATGGGTGCAGCTGGATCATCACTGCAAGGTTTGGGCTGTTTGGTGCTCAGAGCTGATCTTGTGTTGTCATCAGGAACACAAACTCACAGTAGATCTATTAAGAAGCAATTAAAGTGGCAATAAGATTGGCTCTGCCTTTGATACAGATTTCTCTAGAGGTTTGTTTTCTATGAAGTAGTATCAGTCCAAGTCCTCATACACCTCAGCAGAACCTTTTGCCTGAAAGGTGAAACTCACACTCTCTTGTATGAACGAGCATCCATTCTTCAACATCTCATTCTAACACTTGGAATGGATAGCTGTGAGAATTTCTTTTCAGTAAGATAGGTCAGGCTAAAGCAGATTGCATGTAGATTTGTTTTTAGTTAAATGCAGTCATCTGTATGAGAGGCAAACCCAAAAGGAACTGGTATTTTCATAAACAAGAACAAGCCATCTGTGGAACCAAAGCATGGATGGCACAGCTTTTGGGATACATGGCAGCTGCAGGAAGGAGACAATGACTGGACACATTTCGGCGATTTTGTTACAGGTCTGATGCTAAAATTCTGTGCTAAAACCAGTTTGCAGAGAAACTTTGTGGCAAGTCAATAACGGCCTTACACGCTCTGCAGAGGATTCCTGGCCTACTTCCGTCTGGAAATTTTGCATGACAAAAAGTGCATGGCAAAATAAAATCCCGTTCAGACATGTGGAGCTTGGATGTTAGCTCTCAAGACTGAAAAAACCCAAAGGCTTCCCATACCATCCTGTTAAGAAGCATCAGGGTCAAACTGGAAGAAAATAATTTCGTGCATGTTTAAAAAGTGCAATTTGGGATGTGACTGAGTAGTTTAGTGATGGGAGAATTTTAAATGCAGTTTGCTGAACCTTAGTTTTCACATAAATTCTTTAAAACATTAAATATTGGATAATTTTTAGAAAAGGATAGAGAAATGTAGAATAGAATGGAATAGTAAAGTCCATGTGACCTATTCATATGTGATGTAGTGCTTGGTCCTATTCTGCCTTTTTCTTACACCCCAAATAATTTTTTGTTTATTGGACAGCCTGCATCAATGCACTAAACTTTTCTTAATGTATTTGAGTGTATGGCTACAGTAAACCTTTCTGTCAGGCTGGAAAACAAATTTTATGAGAACCTGGTATTTCACCAGGGGATCAGGACCCTGTAGTTGTAATATTTCAAGTAATTTTCACAACCTATGATACAGTTCGACAGTTTGCCAAGGCAGCACATTTAGATTTGTTGAGGAGGGCTTTAAAATATTCATTAGGGCAGTATATTTGTGAATGATGTATGAAGTTAATAACAAATTCAAGGTTAAGAACAGTTTGAGTTCTCAGAAGAAGGGGACAGAAATCCCCCTGGATGACCATACTAGTAGTAAATATTCTGATTTAACAGGTTCTTTTCCTTAGAAAAACTGATAGAATCCTAAATAACACCAATTTTGTGAGGGAAAATAAAGTGGCCTTTGGGGAGAGAGAGAGAGAGAACTCCCTTTCTTTAAGGGCCCGAAGGCTGCCTTGCCCTTAGCTCCTGTTTACTGGTCATGGGTTTATACTGTGTTTAAGTTTTGTTCGGGATTTTTTTCCCAAATTCTTCAATATTTTTTTTCTTCCCAAGGAGAAAACGTAATCCGAAGAAAACACAATAGGTCTCCTTTTGTCTCAGTATCACTGGTGATAAGAAATAACTGGACTGAAATTAACTGAGTTGCACAATTATTTCTGTAGTTACTGGAATCATTGTGGTGCTGTTGACTTTCAAAGAACACATACATACCCAAAGGGAAAATTTAGCACAGATTTAATTAGAGCATTGTTTTGAGGTCACAATTTGGTTTGAGGATAAACTTGGATTAAGGTACCTGATATCTTTTCCAAAGAGTGATCTACATTGCAAAAGAAAGGGGAATTTTTTATTATTCCGAAGAATTAAATCTGAACTATAAATGACTGTTTTATTCATGTCTGTTTTAAAAATAGTTTTTGTTTAAAAATACCTACTGAATAAAAATAGAAGATCAAAATTTTGCCACTGAATTTCTGTAAGGAGCACAATATACTCAAGAGGCCATAAATTAGTGGGTACTACTTTGTCACATTTATAATATATGAAAATGTCATTTTACAGGGACAGGCAAAGATGATGAAGGATGGAAAGGTTTTTAGAGTTATTCAAGAGAACTGCTGGGATCCAGAAGTACGGATTAAAGAGATGGACCAGTCAGGTACCTCCACGAAGGAATTCAAATCATTGTACCTCATTTAGAATAACAGCTTCTCTGTCAGTGCATCTGAAAGTGCTCAACAACAATATCAAAAAAAAAAGGTTTAGCATACTGATTTACTAGTTTAAATCTGTCAAAAGTCATTGGAAACTGATATGTTTTATACTCAGATGGGATCTGTTTCCATAACTTTCCTCATTCTCAGTAACAATTTATTCTCCACATGAATTCATTAATTTTGGTGGGATTTAAGGCAGTAAGGAACTCATTGACATAAGTAAGGATGACTGACCATGGACTTGAAAAGGCACTGTACATTCCAGCTATAAAAATGATTCACATAAAGGAGGAAGCCCTTTCATTTTTGTTCCAAATGTTAAAGATATTCTTCTTACACACTGGATTTATTGTATATCTGTTTCCTTTTCTAATACATTTTTTTCTGTTTAGCCATGTTGCAGCTTCATTCTGTGTTTTTGCTGGAGGACTCTGAGCCTAGAGAAATGGTACAATTACTTTCTCAGAAAAGGGAGTTTTCCTCATTTAGAAACTTAACCAGATGCCAAATTTGCAAATTTATTTTCCATCATGTTACATGCAAGCCACTAAATAAGGCTGGTAAGATGGGAGACCGAGGATGAGGGAAGGAATTTCTAGTCTGATCAATTACTTTTGTTAGTTCTTATTAACACTGTAATTCCAAATTACTCTTCTAAGAGAAATACTATGTTACTAAAGAGTATATTTTCTTAGATTGAGGCCTGAATAGTTGCTACACCAGTTTCCCAGTAGACACAACTTGAATATCTCCTCCAACTTTTTGTAAGGAACAAACACCTGAATTGCTTAGAACAGCAGGTAGTGTATAAGTAGCATCTTTATGATTATTGTTTCCTCCTCTCAGGCCTTATCACCCCCTACAAGCACAGGAAAGAGGTTGTAGCCAGCTGGGAGTTGGTCTCTTCTCCAAGATAACAAGTGATAAACAAGAAGAAATGGCCTGAAATTGCACTGGGGAAGGTTTAGGTTGGATATTAGGAAAAATTTGTTCAATTAAGTGTTGTCAAGCCCTGGAACAGCCCTGGTGGAGTCCCCATCCCCGGAGGGATTTAAAAGACATGGAGATGTGGCACTTGGGGACATGGTGCAGTGGTGGGCTTGGCAGTGCTGGATTAATGGTTGGACGCTATGAGCGTAGAAGTCGGTTCCAACCTAAATTATTCTGTGATTCGGTGTTAGGAGATACTCTGGGTCATTCTTCTTAGGGAGGCTTAGTGCAACACATGGCATCGGCCAGCTGGGGAACTCAGAAGGTAGTGGGCAATTTATGTAAACACAATTTAGATAGTTTTCATCTACTTCATTTTCACCCTGGAAAAGCAGTATTTGAAACTCCAACCATTAGACATTTAATGGGAATGCCAGAAAGTCTTTGCAAACTCTGAAATATGCTGCCTTGTCACAGAATCATAGAATCATGCCTTGACTAGACTGTTATGTTTCTCCGAGTTAGCTCAGGGATTTTGGGGATTACCAAATCACTCAACTACAGAGTGGATCATAAATAGCCTTTGGGCATCTTCCTCTTTCAGATATTTCCCTCAGCACTAATGGCAAGTTTCTACACAACACTTCTGCTCCATATATTTGCTGTAGACAAAGGGAAAACACAGGAGGATTTTTTTTTTCCAAATTTTTGCAGCAGCTCCCCAGAAAAGAAAATGTATCATAAAAGCAACACGACAATATTTCTCCATGAACTAAACAGTGCTCGCTTGGTTAAAAAAAAAATCTAAACCTGTATGTTACAGCACCATCTGGTGACTTGTGCCCTAAAAATGTCCCTTTTTATTACAGCACTCCAGACATACAGACATCAGCCAACTAATTACGTGTGGGGAAACAAAAAAGGCCTTGGTGTTTTTCATTCTTTTATTCTTACTGCTCAGCTAATGACAAAGACTATGGAGCACATTCATTCTTTTTTGTTTAGAAAGTTGTAGCTACCTAGTCCAAAGACTGCTTTCTGTAACACAGGCTGAGATAGATTATACCCAAAAATTTAACCTCTAAACATGGTGTAATTTTGGGACAAAGATGCAAGGAGTCTCCCAGCTGAAGGAAACTTGAATCAGTCACTGAAAAGTATTGTTAACTCAGAGATAACCTACAGCCTGGTTGCTAAAAGGCTCAGTTTGTGCAATGCCCAAGGAATCTTGCCTTTCTTCATAAGAAATGGTCTCCAATGGACCAAAGAGACTCAATTAGTTCTCCTAATCATATGTCCTAGGTCGAATTGATGTGCATACTTCTGTCTTGAGCCCCTCAATAAATAAAACAAGCTGTAAAAGTAATTAACATCACAGTTCCGTGACACAAATCATCAGTTTTGTTTGAGAAAATATATCGGTTCACCCTAACTGCCTTTCCTTGTTATTTTCTCCTTTGTAAAACCCTCTGAAGAGGGTAAAAAAGCAGAGGCTTTTCTGTGCTGATTCTTCTTCCTAAAGCTAATGTCTAGGAACAGTCAGCTTGGAAATGTATCTTTAAGGTTTATATTAAATTTGCTCAGAAGTGTAAAAATGGATTGAAAGCGAGTACAATGCTTATTGTGGAAAACGTGGAGAATGTTCTCAACAGACTAATCAAGTGTCCTTATTGGTGGATTATTTAACTTGAGCTGTACTTCAGTATTTATGTTATTTTTGCAGACCTAATCCTTACCCCTAAACCATTGCTGCTGTACATAATATTAATCAGATCTTGTAGCAATCTGAGTCAGCTTCTCATCTTGTTTCCTACTTAAACTTCTGAGAAGGAGGATAAATCATTTTGTTAATCATTCAGATGTTTTGGCAAGTCATTGTCTTAGAGTTCTCCTAGAGTTTACTCTCCTAGAGTTTTTTCTGCCCTCTTTTGTTCTAGTAGTTCCACTACTAACAACCAAGTTAAATTTTTTAAAGCATCACAAGATATGTGCAAAAATATTACAAACAGACCTAAAATTAAAAACAAGAATACAGTTTTGCATGTAATTATTTTGTGAATTTATTAAGTCCTAATTATTGTTGCTTATTTTGTCTGCCAGGTTTGTTGTTTTCACTCCTGTGACCTGTCACACACAAACTTATGATACAGATTTGTGTTTGAGCAGACACAAAACAACATGGACTTAATTAATTTTATTTTTAACACCAAAGTTATTTCTGAAAACAGGCAGATTTTCTTGTATTTACAACCTCAGTAGTCCAGTCACAAGACGAATGAAACCTAACACAATGTAGCTTTGGGAACACTTAGGAAAACATTGTTTAACAACCATTGTTAACATAATGTTTTTATCTTTGAGCTAATTCATTTATTTATTTGATATATATGACAAATTAACCCCAAAGTAAACATAAGGTAGTGAATTCTGTTGGTTTAATGTCACTTTGAGAATAATGTTAAATAGCTATTTTAATTGTTTGTACATGTGCATACTAAATACTTCTAAAATCAAAAACCTTTATTTCACAAATAATCTAGCAGGAGTATGGAAGTGGTTTTTTTCTTTCTACTTAGCAAAAATATTTAACTCCTAATAAATTGGTGCACTATGAGATTTATTGCCATGATCCTCAATTAAAAAGATAAAGAATCTATCCATGTCACTGTTAAATCAGTCTTTCTTATTATTAAAGCTTTTACCTTCTGCCTCTCAAACCACAGTACTTTCTTAATTGTAACATTTTATCAAAAAAGACAACAAAAAAGGAAACATTAATATTTGCTTTTTCTTACTCAGGAGTCACCGTCCAAGTCCTGTCCACAGTCCCTGTGATGTTCAGCTACTGGGTAGGTTCCTACTAACATATTTCCTAATTCATATGTGGCAGCATTTTTAAAATACAAATGTGTCTTCCTACAAATTAGGTGATTGAAGTAGTCACTAGAAGTGTTCTGCTGTGAAAAAGAGAAGGCAAGAAAGGAGTGCAGGTGTGAGATGTCTGCAGGATGTCCTGGCAAAGCTCCACACCGGAGCACACACAGTGAGAAAGGACGAGACAACAACCGAATTTCTTCTGGGGGCCTTATGGGGGCAGCTGGAAATGGAGAGAAAAAATTTATACAGCATGAATCCATGGTTAGCAGGCAGACATATATGTACAGTTTCCATGAAAGCCAGACATCAATCAGTATTCTCTCATGAAAAAAAAAAAAAATTAAAGACATAAAGGATGCATTTGTGGCCTTGTCCCACTTTCATTTAAATGTGGCATGGGACCCATTAACCTAGAAAGCTTCAAATCTTAAAATTCAGGAGCAGATTTAAGTTCCTATGTTCCCCACGTGGTGATCTTGAATGCTTCAAAGAAATAAAAACAGGCTGAGGAATTAAATCACAGCAAAGTGCTGTTCTAAACACATTCCCAATGTGACTATTTAGCAATGCATACAGGCCAGGATGTTTGTATGTAAGTGGATGTGTGCATTAAGAACCATTGTGTTAAACCCACATATAAGAAGTACCAGTGATATTTAGAATTTCTTGTTAGTAACATCTCTTCAAATTTTTATTCTGGTATCGAAGGAAATATTTTCCATTAAATATGTACTGGGGGAAAAAGACCAGAGATTGACTGTATGGATACTGCACTTCCTTACTAGACTTATGGCTGTTATCTCCTTCTAAATGTTAGAGAAGTTTGCTCAGGCTTTCTCTGTAGAATTTGCATGCTCCAGCATCTCACATTTCTTATTTCCCCAGCTCCAGTAATAGGAGAGTAAATATTCATTGCTATGTATAAAAATTATATACTGAGGTTTTTGCATTTGGATAAACAAAACCAAGGGACTGCTTTACACAAAAGACCAGGTACTTATGTGCATCAGCAACCTGGACTTTATTACATTCATCCTTAGCAGTAAAGGCAACAGCAGTTGATAAAATACTCAAGAGAAAAAGCAGAACTGCACCCAGAGGTTTTAAAGCGAGGCAGAATTCAGCCCTACTGGTTTCCAGCCATTCAGAACTGTAAAGCAAATTTGGGTTCAAACCCTGTCTATCAGTTGTTTGCAGTGACATTTATCCAATGTCTTCCAAAGGTGATAACATTTGAGAACTACATTTAAATGCACTGTTCTGCTTCGTATCTTACCAGGCCAAACCTCAGGATACTTTAGATCTCGCCCAGATATTAAATAATGACTTAGCTGCTACAGTAAAAAAGTACCCCAAGAGGTTTATTGGGCTGGGCACGTTACCTCTGCAAGCTCCAGACCTGGCTGTGAAGGAAATGCATCGCTGTGTGAAGGAACTTGGATTTCCTGGAGTGCAGATAGGATCTCATGTCAATGAGTGGGACCTGAATGCCCCAGAGCTGTACGATATTTATGCTGTGAGTAGCTGTTGCTTTCCTTCTTTGGGGAAATACTGTGATATGGAATTCTGTCTAAAAATATCTTGGAGCACAGTCAGTCACTATTTGAGCCTTCTAATCTGCTCAGTGATCAGAAAGACTCAGCTTTGGTTGTAAATGATAATTCATGATAGGATATAATGGCAATAATACAATATACAACATTCTGAAAAATATTTTATAATAATGAATAAAAAATTTTGTTTTATTACCTGAGTTCTCACTGTACATCTGCCTTCTTGATTTGTGAGGATAAATGCAGTAACAAATTTCTGCACTGTTTGCGTTTGTTCAAGTTACTGTATCCAATCCTACTGAAATAATTGATAAAACTCCCTGAGATTATCAGAGATACCTGTAGCACCAAAGTACCACACAGAACTATGCAAACAGGACCAAAAGTTCCAAACTGAATGTATTGATCATCAAATGAATTAATAGATTGCATTTCTTAAATAGCCTGAGGTCCAGATGAGGGTGGTCTAAATTTGTCTAAATCAGGGATTTAATCAATGTACATTCTGAATCTGTTTCTCGGGTTATTAGAGCTGTCAGCTTGGAATAGACTCACAGAGGTTATTTTGCAGGATGCTCAATTTATTCAAAAGCTCTGTTGGTGCAGCACCTGGATTATTTGTTCTAATGGCCACAAACAGTCAGATATCAACATCTTTTCCTGGAAATGCCCACACTTATGGAATCACAGCATGGCTGAGGCTGGGAGACCAACCCAGCCTGCCGAAGCAAGGCCACCTCCAGCCAGATCCTGGGACCATGCCCAGGTGGCTTTTAAATAGCTCCAAGGATGGAAACTCCACAATCCTGTGGGCAACCTGATGTTTCCTGATCTCCACTGAACCTTCTCTTCTTGGGCCAAACAGTCCCAGTTCTCTCTGCACTTCCTCACAGGAGAGATGCTCAGTCCCTTCATCATCTTTGGACTCTCTCCAGTAACTCCGTGTCTCTCTGCTGCTGAGATCCCTTTCTTGTTCTGGGATCTCTCTCTTGTACTGTACATCCTTCAGCTTATGTTTCACACATGTAGGAAGTAACCTCTATCATTTTTAGAAACATCTTTGGATAATAGAGATTATAGAATTAAGCCATATTGGATAATGAACTTTGCCAAACTACCAGGCCAGTTCCTGAACTGCTATTTTTAGTTTACAAATGTAGACAGCAATTATTCTGACGATCCAAAAGTTGCAGCTTTTATTTATGTATGTATGGGTAAATAAACGCAAATTTTTCAAATGTGTGATAATCTCCTTAGCAACAAGAGCATGTCCAGAAATACATCTGACAAAACGAAGCTGTTAAATCCTGGTTAAGCATATGAATGACTCTGATGACTTGACTGTGTATTTAAATTTAAGCACACAGTTAAATTACACAGCCAGAGTCAGCATCCAACACTGTTCTTCTGTTTTCCTTCCCAAAGATGTCAGTAGTTTCGGAAAAATTACCGTATTTGCATAGAGATGGATTATTGATCAGAATACAGCCAGATTTTGAACTCTTAGGAGGGATTAGGAATATTTTAAACTTTTTTTAAGCCAAGCAGAGGGCCAAAAGGGACAAATGTAGAGCAACTCAATGAAGATTTCTGAATGCAGCTGGAACAATTCTGCAAAACCATCCTAAAATGATTCTTTGAGACATTACGAGTATTCATTCTCCTATGTGTAATGAAACCAAAAGAATGTTAGCTTAAACTGAGTTTTATACTACAGGATGGCTGAAAAACATAACTGGAAAAGCATTTTTGTACTGCATTATTCTGAGAAACACTTGGCTTAATAAAGAGATGTTATCATCTATGCTTCCAGTCCTGTAGTCACAGGAAGAGCTGTGAAACTGAGTGAGGACTTCAGAATACGGCCCAAAGCAGTAAATACAGCCAACTATTGCCTATAGTTCTTACTTGGGGGCCTATTTCCATTACTAGTGCTCAGTACAGATTTGCAGGTCATTTAAAAGCATGACTAAGATCTAAAATGCATTTTGGTAAGATTAGTCAAGATTTAGACTTTTTCTTTTTGTTGCAGGCTGCTGAGAAATTAAATTGCTGTCTCTTTGTGCATCCCTGGGACATGCAGATAGATGGGAGGATGTCCAAATATTGGTTTCCCTGGCTAATAGGTAAGTGTATATTTACTTCTCCTAACCTACATTTATGAATTGGATTATGCCCAGGAGATTGTTGCCAAGTAAGATACAAGTAGAGAGAAAAATTACGTCATTTTTCTGTCAAACTTTTTTTTTAAATCTAGTATTATGATTAAGGCTGCTGTGTAAATTCAGCAGCCATTTGTTTCTAAGCTGGTTTAGTTTCTCTTTTAAATACTTAGAATTAAAGTTATTCAGACTAGCAACAGAATACAGTATTTTCTTTTGTCCTAAAAACTAAGAGAGGATGACTAGGAAGAAGTGAATCATCTCAGAAATGAGCTCCTCAAAAATAATAGGAGTAAATGAAGGAATAAGCAAGACCAAACATTACTCCCTCGAATTTCTTGGGTTATCTCTTAGAAACAGGTTGATCAGAGAGGAAATAAATCTAACTTTACATCAACTGCAGCTGAAATAACGTGTACTTTGGAAGATCTCAGTAGATGTAGGATATTGTCTAGCTTCTGTTTTTTCCCTGTCTGATAGGTAAATCATAACACTGAATAACAGGAGCAGGGTTATTCTTCTACCCAGAAATGTTTAGACCTGATTCAACCCTCATGTATTTTGTTCTGCATTGGTTTGTTTTGCATGATTTTGCACTGCCACCAGTTCTGAAAAACATACACAATATACATATAATACACGCTCTGCTTGGAAAATCTTGCTGTCCCAATCACCAGTGCATTGTCTTAAAACAATACCAGTTTGTCTTAATCAGAGTAGGCTCAACAACACAGATTTAAGAAGAAAATAGAATTATTGCATTTACTCAACAAAGTATAAATAGAATATTTTTATGCTAAGCCTAATAAGGCTTTGCATCTGAGCATATGGTAAAACATTAATAAAACATAACCTTTTGAGCTGGATAGGTGTTGTTTCCCCCTTAGATGAGGGGAACTCAGCTCCTAATTTCAAGCTGGATGTCTGAAGTTGGGTGTTCAAAATGGCATGATGTTCTAAATATGTTGGGTGTGCTCAGAAGCTGAGGCCTGCTGTTGGAACCTAAATTCCTGTTCTGTTCCAGGGCATCCAACTCAGCCAGTAGCAAAGAGAGAGACAGGTTAGTTCTAAACTGTAGGATCTGGCATCATGTCATAACTAAACCCCAAATCCGTGCTGGAATATCCACCAGTGTATCCCCCCCACTTTACACGCAAAAGAAACCCACGAGCACAGGTGAGAAGGCAACCTGGGGCATTCCAGACTTGTCTTGATTGTGTGGAGCAAGGATAACAGGAATCAGGCCTGTACTGGGTATTTCAGGACATACCCAACCTGCCTGCCATCTGTTCTAATAGTGTAGAGTAAAAACTGGACTTAGAATTCAGAAGATCTTCACTTCCAGGCCCGTGTCTTCATTTCAGTTAATTAAAGTTCAACTCAGTGTCCCACCAGTAGAAATAATGCATAACCTTTGGTGGCTGCCCCACAACTATTACTTTTTCAGTAGGCTCAAGGCTAATGGAAGAAAATTACAATAACATTTAAAAATCAAATAGGAGGTGAAAAAAGTAAAGCTTTATACAATTAAGCTGTTTTTTCTTCTTAGGCATGCCAACAGAAACAACCATGGCCATTTGCTCCATGATTATGGGAGGAATTTTTGAAAAATTCCCTAAGCTGAAAGTTTGCTTTGCACATGGAGGTGAGTAATGTACGATGTGAAACTCCTGTTCTTTGGCTGAGCATGGTGCAGTTGTATTTTCTGGTATCCCAGCTAATGGGGTCACCACGTGAAGCCTGCCACCAGCTGAGCACTGTTACCCCAAAGAAGACAGTCTGACAGATCAGCTGCTTTTATGAACACTCTCTAGCCTGCAGGGTTTGAACTGGTACAACAGACTTTAAGGGAAACAAGGAGGAAGGGGAGGCAGCAGGTGGTTTAAGGAAAGGGACAGGGAAGCAGCAGGAGGAATTTGGGCATCACAGTAGTGAAGAAGTAAGACAGATAGAGAAAGAAGCTAATGAAGGTAAAGGAATAAAAAGCCACTGGTGCAGAGCACTTTCTTTATAAAGAGCTGACAGTAAAACTTATGGACCTGTGGTGATAAGGTGGCTTTTTTCCCTCCTACATATTTTCAGCTGCTGTTATTAAAAATTCCTTCTTGCAGGTGGAGCTTTTCCATACACAGTGGGGCGGATCTCCCACGGATTCAACGTGCGCCCTGATTTGTGTGCCATGGATAATAAGGTGGATCCAAGAAAATACCTTGGCTCATTTTACACAGACTCTCTTGTCCACGACCGTGGGGCACTAAGGCTGCTAACAAGTGTAATAGGAGAGGTGAGTTTTAATGCTTCCAGAAGTGGGTGAGTCATTCTTCAGTTAATTTTCTAGGAAATAGCAAAAGGAGAAGAGAGGAAGAAAGCAGGAAGAAGACATCTTCACCCAGTGAAATAAATTGATGGGCTTCTGCCATGGTGATAATGCTTTTACTATATGGATTTATTGAAATGGTGGGTTTAATCCAGGAAATCATGCACTGTCAACCTTAGTTCCACAAGGCTAGTTCCTTCACTAAGCTTGTTCAGGATGGGACTTCAAGAAAAGACTGCTTCAATTTGGAGCCTGGTTTTTAAATGGCTTAATTTTCAAATTCAAGTGCATGCTTGAAGAAATCAAATTGTATTTCCACTTGGGAAGTTATTGACAGAAAAAAAATCAGTAATAAGGAAAGTTTCTGTGAGTATCTCAGAGAGACAATTAATCATTACGGGTTTGCAAATGTATTTTAGTTGTTTGTAGAGAAATCTTTGTAGTTTAGCAAACCACTTAAATGAGGTATAGCATGGGACAGAAAAATCCTAAACATTCAAATAATCCCTTCTCATTTTGTAAATGCTCAGGAAGGGGCTGAAGATGGCATCACTCATGCCAGCTTCCAGTGGATCACTGCAAATCAACAAGAGACCTGTCTTCGTGCTTTGATCTCTGCACCTCACAGAGTATCTGCAGCCAGAGGCACATACCTCCCAGATGTCAAATCAGGAATACAAGCTCTGACAGGGATTTTCTTGTCTCAACAGCTGCAGTCCTGTTTCCTGTACATCAGTGTCAGGCTCACATGGTATGGGGCTGTTGCTGTCATCAGGGCCTCTGGTGTGACTGAAGTTCACAAACACCACTCAGCTGATTGGGTTTTTTCTACAGAAAAGGATCTGTTGATTTCCCTTTTTCATCAGTAACACTCTGAACAGGTTACTGCAATAAATGTGCACTAGAACTGGTACCGAAGCGACTTGCCTAAGCCGGACAAAAATAACAATGCAGCACTATTGCTTTTTTTATTGTGGTACACGACCTCAGGTATCACACTTTAAAATCTGTGGTTTTTCAGTTCGTGCTGCACAGGAAGTCTGTAGCTTTGTGACTGGAATTCTGCCTGCAGCTGCCCTGCAGGACTCGTGCCTTTTAGGAAAACATCGCATTTGAAGATTCATGGAAAATTCAGCCATGTGACAGCACAACCACAGCTTGAAACAACAGCATAGAAACTTTTGTGAAGTGTATATGTATGCACAATACAGTAACACTGCAGCTCTAAGGAGTGGAGACAGAATATCTTTTTTCTTAAACCCACCTTGAACCAAAAGTAGGTTTACAGAAGAAGCCCCATAAAATGTGCAAAGAAACTGCCATGGAGCCTAATTCCATTAGAAACAAGTAAGATAAAACCCAGGTCAATTTACTTTAAAAAGATCTGCTAATAAGCAGTTGGTACTGGAAAGTTCTTACATCAGTGGGTATTAACTCAGGTGGCCATCTCTGTGCCAGGGGTGAGGTTTTAGGCACCAGATGGGTTACTAATAAAATACTAGGGCTCCAGCCCCATACTGATTTCTTTAAATTTCTGTTACCAACCTCTAAATAGCAAATATATCATGGTCCACAGCCCAGCAGTTTTTGCAATGCATTATCTTTTGAATCCAACTGTAGCTTAGAGTAAGCAAGTGGCTTTAAGGTGTTTTTTAACAACAGATTTTAAAATTTTACTCTGTGTGATGTGCACATCCATTTTACAAGACATCCGAAGGCTTATGGAGTAACAGTTCAACATTTGCCTCTGTTACCTCCTTTTCTGACAAATCTCCCAAATCCAGACCATGTTCATTCTAAGTATATTTTTGTTACACCTGCAGTTCTAGTACGCAAGGATGAGTCTAGCTCTTGAATTTTAAATTGCCAGTGCAAGGAGAAAAGATCACTCACTTGTTTCTTTTTACCCATTTTAAAATGCTGGGAGACATGTTTTGCCATTGTTGAAAAGACTTTGGTAAATTAGCAGCTGTGTGACTCAGCCTGGCTGAGACCACGGATTCGTTTTGTGATCTGAATCTGTTAAGCTGAACTGTAGATGTCAAGAGCAAAGCAGGAGGGAAAGTACACGAGGATGCTGAACCCATTGCTGAAGAACTGAACTTTTTTTCTGTTTGAACTTGTGTAGTGCACAAGTCTCAGGGCACTTCTGCTTTAGAGTCAGCTTTGCACCTCAAGGCTGCTCTAAACTATTGCTGTTGTGGGAAAGCTGCTGTCTTTGCACCACACTTCAATTTCTCTACCTTTCATCCTAAGAGGCTACACATAGACTCTGGTCCTTAATCATGATTAATCTTTGCAACTGGAATTTAGTTCTTTGAGGAGAGAGAGATTATGGACCATAATTTGATAATCTAGAAGTCACTCAGAATTAGGCTCCCTGGTGTCTTATTTATTTTGACAACAGACTTTTTAAATTAAGAGTCTTAACACAATAAATTTGGCCAGCATAATACACAGGATGTTGATGTCTTCTTTAATTCTCCTCTGAGTATTCTGAGCTCAAACAATGTGACATCAGATGGAATCCCAGTGCTGAAAAGTCATGAGTCAGATACCAAAAACATAAACGTTTTTTTACACTCAGGAGAACTTTCTTTCTCTTTTTCATAGCCTAAGGCATCTTATCCTTGAAAACAAAAACATTCACATCACAATTTCAAACTTTATAACCATAAAGATTAAAAGTTCCCTCTTTTTCTAAGGAAGCTTGACATTCACATAACACCCTTCCACGAGTCAAAAGCTTAAGGAACACCAAATATCTCAGCGCTTTCAGTGCAGTCATGTGTTGGCAGAGTAACACATATAAGACTAAAAAATGCTGGGCTAAAAACAATGTGATGGAGTCTTGAGGCTGACACTGTAACTTTGTGAGCTGGAGGTTTGAAATAGGCCAGGTCTCCAGAGAGCAGCTCAGAGCTGTGCAGGAAGGGCATCAGCGTGTGTGGGGATGTGCTTGGCCACGGCTTTGGGTCCCTGGGGAACAGCCACTGCCTGGCCCCAGCGTGTGGCGTGCTGGCCTTGAGCTGATCCATGTTAAAATCCACTGACAGCTGTGATGAGTCGTGTCCACTTAAACTCAACCCTTCTTAGTTTGGGGTGCAGGTTAATTGGGGGTGGAAGCAGAAAGACACATTTCTCAGAAAGAATTTTGTAAGAGTGCACAACTGCTGCAGCCCTTCGCTGCCCCCGTGGTGAGGTAGCATGAGGTGAATACAAATAAACAAAAAATCCCCAACGTTGCTGGCTATAACAAGTGAAGAACTGGGCTGACATGGGATTAAATGATTCAGTGCATCTCTGCAAAAACTTCCCCATGGTGATTCCTCAAGAGCCATCACCCAAAGGCAAAGCATTCTCTGGCCAGCAGCTGGAGCTGAACTGGCTATAGCATTCTGGACTTTTTTTCGGGTGTCTCAAGATAGTAAGAAAGAAGGTGAGATGCAAGGCAAATACAATTTTTCCTTATGTAAGAGGATGAAGTCATGCTTAAGAGCTTTTTGAGATTAATTTTCAGATTCGGGTCCCTATTACTGTGCAAAACATTGTGCTGAGTAGCAGGGTCCACTGAGGTTAATCATTAGCCCCATGTACCTCTCTAATAGGACAGATGTGCTAATTAAGGAATCGACCTCCAAGTCTTCCAGGGAAAACTGAATTTGTTGATACAGTTTGGAATAATACGGCAGTACATCCCATATGCTAGGGCATCATTCATCTGCAGAGGCTTCACAGCACTCCTCTGAAGCTGGTTGCTAATCTGGTTGGTATTGCAACCCCCATTTTATAAATGGGTGCAAAAGTGAAGCCCAAAGAGTACAAAGGAACAGCCTAAGATCACAGGGAGCACAGCAAGAATGCTGCTTCTAAATTTTTCTTATTGATTTACAGCTCCTAATTTCATTACTAATTAAGAGATTCCATGACTAGCTACAAAATATTTTCATATAGAAAGAAAGAAAAATGTATCTATGTATTTTTCCTGTGAGGGTGTGGGACTTCTTTCTGGTTTAGTATATAGGAGATGTAAATAAGGATACACAAACCTTCCTGTCATACCTGACTGTCCTTAGTAAACATCTGGGCAAATACTGTGTTTTCTTCTCCTTTACTTAAAAATCAATTTTCTCATATAAACCTGGTATGTTTTTTAGCTGGGTTTTTCTTATCATAAAATACATGACATTTGTTTTTGTTATCTGAAAAAAGCACCTTGGTATTTAATTGAATATTCTAAATAAAAGAATATATTTAGCTGCTCAAAAGTGCACATATCCAAATCTATTTTGCCAAATCTATGCTCAGAAGTCGATTTATTAGACAGAGGGTATAAATTCTCCTATGCTAATCTTGTGGCAATTCTTCTATAATAAATTAGAACACAAAAATATAGGACAGAACAATAGAATGTGTCACTTCTGTTTAGATTTTGGCTAAAGGTTTGTGTAGGTTCTTTCAGAGACTTTTGGGTGACATCTAGTGGAGATTAAAAAAATTGTTAAAAAGCATTTGACAACTAAGAAAAACAAACCATTTCAGAAAATGACTGAATGGTGTTTTCTTCACCCTATTTCAGTATTGAACTCTGGTAACACAGTTCAAACATTATAACAAGTGTCCAAAATTCATCATTTCGAGTTCAAATCCATGAGACGTTTAAAAACATACATTTTTAATGAAAACTGTGGTTTTTCAAATACTCCTGTCCGCAGGAGATGAAGCCTAAAGGAAAACAGACTTTTGATAAAATCAAGAGAGTTGGCAGTATGCACTCTCCAAGGCAGATAAAACGGGGAAATATCATTCCAGAGAGATAATGAGCCTATAACAATGTGGACCTATTGAGGATCTGCCCATTTCTATTCACCTCTGATAAGAGGGATTCTGCACACAGATTTTTATTGAATTTTCCTTTCACTGACTTACTTTCAGAAACAAAGCATATCACCCATATTTTCAGGTACGTGTTTCAAACCCGCAGTTGATATCCAGTCCCACTCAAAGGCAATGACATTTAAAAAAAAGTTGCAGACTTCCAGAAATACTTGAAATTCTGTAAATGAGATCTAGGTTTTGTTACCTGAAGTTGAATACCAGTTAAATTAAATTAAATGAAATTGAATACTTTTTAAAAAAAATTCAGTGTTTATAGTAATTCTACACTGTATCATGTTTTCATTAGTACCCCACTGCCATTATTACATCTTTGAAAGTATCACAGAGAAGATAATTTTTATTGTTTTCTATTTCTTATTACACATTCTTCTCACCCATACATAATTTTAAAGTTGTGTGGGTGTATTTACCCAAAAATTTCAAATTCAGGAGTGCAAATCCAAGCATCTTTTCTGAGTTTGGTGGAGAACTTCCTGAGATTCTTAAAGAAATGTATCCAAAAGTCTCATACAAATGTTGTACTCCACACACCAGTGCAGAGCATGGGATAAGTCAAAACTCAGAAGGAAGAATTCTGTGTATCCTTTATTGGCCATTTAATTATGGCAACACTTGGCCAAGATTAATCATTGCATTTTAGGCAGACCACGTGCAGGGGCTGTTACCTTTCAAACCAGGACCACAGTACAGAAAATCAATCAGAGTACAAAAATCCTAATTGTGCTTTATTCACCCAAGTAATAGATATCCAACACAAATTCATCCAATAAACTCTTGAGTCACTGTTTTCAAGCTTTGTTCTTTTTCTAGAGGAAAATACCATCCTCATATTTACTTTCATAATTAATCAGTCCAATACATACATGTAATTTCTTGTAGTTCATTATACAGTTCACAAAGCATGTGCTCTATCGTTTAGTGTTACTCTAAAAAAAATTAAAATCTGAAAAATTAAAATTTACTAGTTTAAAATACAATATTAATGTTAGTATTATATTGTATCATGTTAATATTAATATAGTTTAAACTCTATTGTTTAATGTTACTACAAAATATACCATTTTTTTTTATTACCAGGACAAAGTTATTTTGGGGACAGATTACCCTTTTCCGCTTGGGGAACTGGAACCCGGAAAATTAATTGATTCCATGGATGATTTTGACCATAAACTGAAGGTACGATTTTTACATTCGAGGGGGTTTTCCCTCTTTTTTAAGTCTGGTTTGAGACATGAGGTAAAACACTGAAAATTCAGTGCAGTACACTGATTTCTGCAAAGACTGGAAGAGACCCTTTAGAGTCTTTGCAGCAGTTGCTTTTAAAGCACAAGGAAAAGCATTCGAGTTAAATATGAGCTAAGCACAAACACATATACATGTTTTGTTTTTACAGGATAAACTCAAGGCTGGAAATGCTCTGGAATTTTTGGGTCTTAGCAGAAAACAATTTGAATAATTATGAGGTACTAAAGAGGCTAAACTTCGGAAATGACGCTGAATCCTTTGGGATATTTCTGTTGGCATGGGCAATTGTACACATGAAAAATAAAACCGACCATTATCTGACAGTCTCCTGTTTTCTCCAAAACAAAAGCCAGGGTACTGGAAATGAGTATGCATAGGTATTGCCTGCGGATTTAGGCTGTCTTTAAACAATTCTGAAATCCCTGCTTTCACAATAAAGGAGAGATTTAATCTTTTGCAGTTGTGATAAGAATTTCTAAATTATAATTAACGCCATGTTATTAGGACTTGATTCTCAGGAAGGAGAGAGCTGAAAAAATTATGTACCCACTACTTTTCTGTCTTTGTTTTAACAGACAAACAGAATTTGAAAGAATCTTAAAACAGAATTTAAACAATGTTGATGACCAATAAAAGGCAACGTTTGCTTTTATCTTCTGCTGGAAAATGCAGCACACCACACAGCTCAGCACTGCAGGTGCACTCATGCTTTGTCAATGTTGTGATAGGATGGAAAAGGTCTGTGTGGGGACTTTTAGCTGCCACCTACACCACTGGGAACTTATTCATCAGAAACAATTTGAACAACATGGTTGTAGGTGCAGAAATAATGTATTTGTGTGGGCAGTACTTGGTGTGTCACTGTCACTGTCACAATAAACACCAGTGTTTAACAACAGTATGGGTCAATGTTCTATTCCCCACAAAATGCTTCCTAAAAGTAAGGCTGGATACTTTAAATGTTGAAGTCCTAATGCTCTACCTAGCTTGAGTCCTGCTACAAGAATGGAAAGATGGTTTGCTTTATAGACTATTGATTGAAACAGGTTTTCATTATTATCCAGTGAGTGCACAGGCATCCTCCTCCCCAGAGGATTTTGTACCAGTCAGAAAACTGCGGATTAGCACTCACAGTCTTTGTTCTCATGAGAACGTTTGCTGGCTATGAGTGGTGTCACCATTCTTCTGTTCAGTCTTGGAACATTCCAGGCAAAACAGTATTAGACAGAAGTTTTTAGCTCTGGCCACAGCTGTCACAGACTGAACCTGAAGGATGTTGAACATCAGCAGTTCCTGAAGATCCCAGCCTCCGTTGGACTACAAAGAAAGCTCTGTCCTTCTTTACAAAAAGAAAAAAAAATTGGTTTATGCAGTAGTTGGAGCTGAAGTAGTCAGCAGCTCAGAGGTTTAGAATATCAAGTTTCTATGTAAGAGGAAAAGAAGAGCCAGAAAATAGCTTTAACAATATTTATTGTCCTCATGTTCTCAAGACTTCTGTTGGCCTTTTTTATTTAAATATTCACATGCAAGCATTTAGTTTTGAGCACCTATGATTTTTCAACCAGATTGTTTTAATTATATTTCCAAGTCGAAAGGCAACTTCATTCTCATATATTTCCCTTCAGCACACAATTCTCATAGATGTTTAAATAGATTTAAGAGGAAAATACATTGTGATTCCTCCAATACGTTTTAATTGGATTAATTATTCAATTTTTTATGAATGAAACCAGTTAAGTTAGTGAAAATGCAATGTCACATCTTTGGGGACCAAGGTCTGGAACCTCTCCAATAGCAAGAACAGTATTTAATTACCTTAACCTGTGACTAAATGGGTGATTGCAGTGCTCTGCATGGGAGTTAATTAATGTGCATACCCTGCATAAATCATATTCATTATGCACTGTCATTATTTAATGATATTCTACCTATTCATGATAATGTTAAGATTTTTAAGACAGGGATATACATATAATCTTCCCTCCATCTCTCTTTTCATTTCATTTCCTTAACAAAGCTAATGTAAAATTCCATTTGCAGTCCGACGAGAACATTCTTAATACTCCTCCACCAATTACTGCAGGAATAAAAAATCTAAGTTGAACACCGAAATTCCATGAGCTTTACACAGTGATTTAAACAATGAGGTAAAACATTGTACCTCGATTGTTACAGACACAAAAATATGAAATCAAAGATCAGCTAATTACACAAAGGTCTTTGAGGTTAAATTTCCTCTGCTCATGCAGGATCTTATAGATGATGTACATTTGGGAAGATCAGGCAAGTAATTCGTGTCTTTGCTGCATTATATATCTGTATATTTCATCAGTATTCCTGTTGGGCCCAGTTATAAAATTACAACCGCTTCTATAAAATTGGCACTGAAGAGGTGTAAAAGAACTTACTGTGATGTAACTTCAGGTGAACAAAACCCCTGCAGCCTGGCAGTGGCATGTACTAAACGTGAGCAGAACACTTGGAGCTCTCATTTTCACCCACGATGATGAGAACTTTAAATACCTTTTTGCAGCCTTTGCACCCTGAATCCACAAGCCCAAGCCACTGCCGAGTACCCGTAACCGAGTACGGAGCGCGCAGCGGAACAACCGGGACGCTGCAGGAGAATCACTGCCGTGCTGCAGCTGCTCCTCCAGAATGACACAAGGTCCGCAGTTTTCTTGTGCATTCCTCAAATGTCTACACGCTGATACTGCCAGCAGACAGGAGTTTTCTCGGAACTAGCTGTGAATTCTAAATCTTTCCTTCTTTTCTCCTTTTTCACATCCTGCCCTCCAAGCAGGCTGTTCTACGATTACTTACGTTAAAAAAATGCATCCTTACTTCCGGCTTTAATATTTTTTAACCTTTCTTTCATTTTACTGTTTGGGCATAAATGTATCCAGACTGAAATCAGATTATCCGAACTATCACGTGAAACAGATACCCAATTATAGCGTGGTCAGGCATTGGGATAGGCTTCCCATGGAGGTGGTGGGGTCACCATCCCCAACTCTGGAGTTGGGGTTTAGTGGTTTAGGGGTTACAGTGGCGGTGCTGGGCTGACGGTCGGACGGGATGACCTCAAAGGTCCCTGCCAGCCTCCATGACTCCACGGCTCCATGACTCCATCCCCTCATGACCCACATCCCCCGGCCGCCATGACCGTCTCGGCCTCCATCCNGCCCCCCCCGCCGCGAGACTCTATGGCGGAGGGCGCGCGCGGGCCCGGGAGCTCTCGCGAGAGCCGCGATGGAGGCGGCGGGAGGAGGCGCCGGAGGAGGAGGAGGAGGTGTCATGGCGGCGGCGGGCGCGGGCTCCGCGGGGTCGGCGGCGCGGGGCGGCGGCGGCTCCTCGGCCGCGTCGCGCTGGTTCTTCAGCCGCGAGCAGCTGGAGAACACGCCCTCTCGGCGCTGCGGCGTGGAGGCCGACAAGGAGCTCTCGTACCGGCAGCAGGCGGCCAACCTCATCCAAGACATGGGCCAGCGCCTCAACGTGTATCCGAGCGGGGCAGGGCGGGACGGGCACGAGGGCGGCGGGGGCCGCGTGTGGAGGGGCGGCGGGAGACC
>VZRQ01009199.1:150257-168153 GCA_013397975.1 Machaerirhynchus nigripectus | reverse complement strand
GGAACCCTCCCCGGGACCCTTCCCGCTCCTCCGCAGCCCCGGCCGGCGCTCCCGCGGGATGGAGCCGTGGCCTGGAGGCACAGAATGGGAGGAGGAGCCTGGCGAAGCCCCCGCGCCGCGCTCTTTGTCGGCGGGCGAGGGACTCGGGTTCCCACCTGCCCTTTCAGCCGCGTTTGTGTCCGTAGCTGCGGGTTGGGGCACTTCTAAAGTAAATCCCAGTTGCCTCCAGACCCGTTTTCCCCGAAACGGGCAACTCCTCTTTAGTCATTCTTTAATGTGATTTTTAAAAGGGAAAAAAAAAGATCAGAGCAAGGCTAAACCCTCAAATCTCCGGCTGAAATAGTTGAATTGGAACAAAACAAAAGCACTTGAGAGAGTGTTTCAGTGTGTGTTGCCCATTGAGGAGTTTTCATTCCGTGGGTGACTGTGGGGAGCCTGGCGTAGGAATCTCCACATGGTCTGCGAAACAGATGGGAACGATACGTGTTAATATCAGTTAAGGATGTGTTAATATCAGTTAAGTTCTGAAGTGTCTCGTCCCTAATCCATTTTCGGCTGAAGACAGTATGTTGAGAGCAGTGATTGATGTGGAAAGCGCATCGCTTTCAGTTCTTGTAGACAGTTTTCTTAATGTGTAGTGTTTCCTTCATTTAATCTTCCAGATCTCAGCTTACGATAAATACTGCAATTGTTTACATGCACAGGTTTTATATGCATCATTCCTTCACAAAATTTAATCGAAATGTAAGTATGATTTTATGTGTGGTAATAATATGCCCATAATTTTGGCAGTTCTGACTGAGAAGTGTTACATGCAGGAGTGTGAAGTGTAATTTGGTTTTAGGAATTCTAGCTTCTTATCAGTGATTTAGACACAATAATGGTATTTCTTTTCAACTTTGGATTACTTTAACTAGTGGCAATTAGATTGTATCTTCTGCCATCGAAATAAAAAAAAATAAATAGGCACTATCAGCAAGCACATTTCAGATGTGTGAAGAATACATTTAGATGTTTCAAATGTGGCTGGTGCTCATGTGCTGTAGTTTGAAAGGCTAACGTGTAGGAACACACATTTTTCTTGGTGAAGTCAGTGGATGTTCTGGCGTGGTGTGTCTGACAGTGATGAGGTGGTTATGTGTGTATCCATATGGATTATGTATCTGTTCCTGAAGCAGAAAAAATTCTTTTAGCTAGTCTAGTCTTAAGTGGTGTGCTAAGTCATATTAGACAAGAGAATTTTTCCATCTGACAAGGGAAATCTTGTTTTACCTAATGACCTGAACATGCTGACTCTGAACACAGAATGTGTTGTTAAGAACAGAATTTTTCAGTAAAAATGCTAGCTGTTATTGAGGAATATTGTAACAGGTATGGAGCTGGAGATAACAACATGGTAATGTCAGTTTGGTTTGGTTTTTTGTGTCCAGTACAGGATGCAATAAGTGGAAAAATAAGAACATAACTAGGTTTTGTTTCTTTGTTTTAAGCAAGAACAGTTAATAGTGATGGTGGTTTGTCACTAAATGTTAAGGATGAGTTTTCTTAGATCTTTTAATGACAAAATAAACAGATTGAGTCTGTGACAGGTGTTAGGTCTAGGCCAGAGCAGACCTTGATCTGTCTTGGGGTAGAATCTTGCAAACCTTGCACTGCATTTGGGGCAGGTGCACAGTGGGGTACAGGGAGAGCCAACTCTTCTTTCTGTCATGAATTTGTTTATTATTGTTGGCTGAGCAAATGGGCATCTTATTTGGTGCCTATTTAGCTGGAAATAACATACTTGTTTGTAGGTACATTTCAGAAGTGTCTTTTATTATTTTTTGGGCAAAACCTGAGATAAACTCAAGCTTGCAGCAGCTTGTTACCAAAACTGCAGTGTTCATCCATACAAGTTCCTCTTTCTCCCCTCCTGCTGCTGCTCTTCTGCCCGTGTAGCAGTAACCTGTAGCTGGTGGAAGAGGAGCTGGTGAGGCATCCAGAGTTTTTTGGGACTGTGGATGGCTTGTGGGCTTGATAAACTAGGCAGAGCTGCTTGGAATGGAGAGATGGCTCAGTGTAGAGCTGCTGTATTTATATATAGATCCACATACCTGTTATATCACCTGCTGGAGTACTGTTTGTACTGTCAGCTGTAATCTAGGCTAGATTTAGGCAGCAAGAAGCTTTAGCTGCTGTGTTTGGGTTTTTCACTGGATACTGGTAAATGACAGTCTCTTGGAACTGGCAGCACAGTGGTGTTTGAATGTATAGTGCTCGTTATATGAAAACTAGGGCTTAAGTTAAATTATGAATCTTAAAATTCACAAGTTAGCTAAGTAAGGGCAGAATGCCATGGAAACTGCAGCTGTTACAGGGGAGGGAAATGTACTGTTTAATTAATTCTCAGGTGATAGTGTTCGAAGTTAAAGGCAAGCGCACTGGAGGTTGTACCTTAGTAATGCTGATTTTTGCTGAATTCCTTAATGAGTGTAAGGCCAGAGAGTGGCTTTGTGTGTGTGCTCATGGGCAAGAGCATTTTCTTATTACAATTCTATAGGGTAAAGAGGGTCTCAGTGAATGGAGTCACTTTTAAAATACTCCCAAACCATCCATTAGGTTCTCTGTAGAGAAAGCAAAAGCCGAGAACTCTAATAAATACTTAATATCAAATCTCCGGAGTACTTGGCAAGCTAAAAAATGTGACAGTATTCATCACTGCAAGAAAGTAACCCTTAGAAATGAGTAGTAAGGTACTGGCAGTCTCAAAGCTAAGACCTAGATAACCTATGCTACAGCATATGCAATATATCTCTGATATTTTTGTTGTGTGCACATGGTGCTGTTTATCCATAGCAGGAAGGAATCTGAAGGCTGGGGGTAGAAAATTAGAGGGCGATTAATCAGAACGCCTTATGATCTTCAGCTGAAAAATGTGGCCTGTGTTGTCTTGTTTTATTGGTAGATTAATGTTTTTAGTCTGGTAATAAGCACTTGCACGGTTATCATCATGTGTAACTGCCAGGTTATACAAATATACGTGTATGTCGTGTATGTCACATGCACTTACTTGTTAATAAACAGGGCTTCTCGTGGAAGCGCAGTTGCTGAATAGATGTTGCCTTAATTATTATTTTTTTTTCTTTAGTATAAGTTAACTGCTGAACAATTTTACAGGCTTTCAGGAGTTTGAGTCATCTGTGAGTAGGGAATGGAATTCCCAACAGTATCTTCAATCTGTAGAGCCACAGAGGTGGCATGTACCTGTTCATGTAGTCTTGGTTCATTGGGAATGTATTACATACAGTGCCCTAATGGCCAAATACCTTTTTTGGTGAAGTTACTGTGAGCTAGCAAGTCACTTATGAGTTGCTCTGGGTTACCTACAGAGTACATACATTTAAGTGCAAAGAAGAAAGTATGGAGGTTTTGATGTTGCAGTCAAGGCAGGTTAAGTCCTTGCAAGTTTGCTGTGCCCCAGTGAGGATGGAAACCTGCTTTACCAATTCTGGGAAGCAGAACTGGATGCCCTGACTACTAATTTCCCTGGCTGTGCAAATGACAGGAGCTGCTGTGGATCTCCTCAGTACAAATTATTCTTTCTACATTGCTGACCAGGGCATGGGAGCTTTGGGTTGCTGAGTATAAAGTTAGTCTGTGCTAATATTGGGATGGGGTGGGAGCTTGCTGGCTTTTTATAGGCAATACTGGCATCACTATTATACGTCAAAATACCTTCAAAATTAAAATTATTCTGCAAATACTGTTTCTATAGTACTTGGTGTTTCATTGTTACATAGCTAATAGTTCTTTAAGATGCTTATTCTTCAGTACACTGTGGTTTGAAGAACAGAAAGGGGGAAAAATCCCTTTTATGCTGGCAGTGAGAGGTAAGGCACCCAAATGGTAGCTGTAGTTTTTAAATATAATCCTTAGAAATGCCATGTGGAATACCAAACAACCAGTTGAAAATAGACTTGATGATGTCAAGGGGTTTTTGTGACATGCAGTGGAACTTAGTGAAGAGCCTAAAGAAGGCTGCGTGAGGAATTTTTTTCCTTCAAGTGCAAGGTAGGTGAGTTGTGTGGAGTGTGTTTTGTTTCCAGTCCTTCTCAATTCCCTTCCTTGTGCCTTGTCCAAATCACAGTATTAAACAGTTGACTTTGCAGTTTTGCAAAGTTCTTAGAACTTTCTTAATACACTTCAAGCTCTAGTGAGGCTGTTTTGGGTACTTCAGTTCTGGTTTTAATATTGCAGTTTAGCATATTTGCTGCTTTTATGCAGTGTGAGCTCCTGGTTATAATAAAAAAAATTCCCCACAGGGTTTGTGTTCAAAGTTGGAAACCCTCTCATAGACTGCAAGCACTTAATGTCTTCGGCTAAACTGTATCAAATCTAAAAACATACTAATATTGGCATTAGAAGGGAGAGGGAGATCTCAGAAAACTACATGCATACTGCCTACGTGTTCTGAGATTTTTCTGAATGCCTTTGTCTTTACATTGTCTTGTACTTTTTAAGTGAAAAAGGACTTATACCACATCCCCCAGTGAAACTTCCTGTATAATGATTTTGGCTTGTGTTAACAAGGCTCTTAATGTTTTGGGGTTTTTTTTCCTATTTCTGTAGGACTTGGTTTCTGAGATTCTCAGCTAGTAATAAAGTGGGATTTAATGTCATATATCACATGTGTTCTGAAGATTTCTCAAAGTCTTTAAGACTATTTTGGGTGCATAGTATATAATTACTCTGAATTTTTTTGGTTGATATCAAATTAAGATCTTTAAATATAGGAAGTATATTGTTGCTTTGTCAAGTACGTTTCTTTAATTTTGCTCTTTTTTTTCTACTTTGCTTGGGTTTTTTGCCATTTTTGGCAATTGGAAATGAATGAAAGCATTTGAGTAACTTTGCCAGTTATACACTTAGCAGGGTGTGTTCGCTGAAGACTACATGTGTGCCAAGTCTGGAATTTTACTAGGATGTCTATTTCTCTGAATCAATACCAAGGGAGCTAAAAATATTGACCTACTCTAAACTGGGAATGAGAACCCTTGTCCTAGATAAGACAAAGACCTGAAATTCTTTGGCCAGAAGCCAACACTTCTTTTTGAAGGAAATAGTTAATTGGGCTGTACATAGATTTCTGATGAAGCAGAGTTAAATGACAGTTAATCAGTTTGACCTAATCAGCCTCCAGAACTGTGTTTTGTGTAAGGTCTTGGAGATCAGGAATTGTGTGGAGACTTCTTGGCTAGATCTGATCTGTTTCAGTAAAACAGAAGATACCCTGAAGTCAGCCTGATGGTGATGTTTTGGAAAGAAGTAGAACTTTGGTGCAGTCAGACACAGAGTAACAGTGAGTGAGAATTTGCTGATGATTTAATTGTGCAGTCATTGGTGCCTTGGTTCAAAGAATGCCTCTGTGAAATGGGAATGTTTTCAGCCATGGCAGTTGTTGGAAAGTGAGTTCTGTAAAATACCTTTACATGATGTGTGTGTTGGGTTATATACATGTGTGTGCTGCCTGACATCTTCTGTGTTTTCTGCCACCTCAGAGCTGTTAATTGTCTCACTTTCTGAACTCCAGAAAGTCTTTCCATCACATTTACTGCTTAAAAGTTTTATCTCCCAGTATGAGACATTTCAAGTAGTGTGTCCCTGGCAAAGGAAATTCCTTCCAGAATTTCCAATCATTACTTCAAGCTATGGGTCCAGGAACTTCTACAGAATCATCAGAAGTGTATTAAATGACAGTGCTAATATGGCCTTGTTCAGCAACACTTCACTTTGGGTTTTTATTTCATTTGTTCATTAGGCTTAGGTTACAAGGTCCTTAAAAAGAAAACAGGGTTTTGCTTCCCTTGTAAAAGAATTTGCTCCCTGTGATGTGTTTTGGGTGGTTGGGTTTTTAGATTGGGATTTTTGCTAGATTTCTCATGGCACACTTCTACTAATCAAAGAGTATTGCCTTCCCAGGGTGTCAGTTTTCAAGTCTGCCAACTTTAAAGTTTTACTTAAGATCCAAGTAGACATTTCAAAGTGATTTAAGGATGCAAAAAGTACTCCTTCAGTACCTTTAAAAGCTTCTGAAATGTAATCCCTTAAATGTCTAATTCTAATTGGTTTGTTGCAGTGTTGCATATATTGTAAGTTTTTATACTAAATGTTTTATTTTGGCATAAGAAAGGGCTGCTTACTGACCAAAACAAGCAAGCCTGACTTTAGGGGGGCTATGCCTCCTGTTAGTCTTACTTCTGTTTGGGCATTGAATGAGAAATCCAATACCTGCACTATTTCCACCATGCATTAATTAAATACTCAGCAAGCAGGTTTTTCAGTCTCTGAATAAATGCTTTATACTGGCTTAATTTTAACCATTTTAATCAGCTTATGTCTAGATGATTTCCAGTACCATTTTAATTCCTGGTTAACATGGGCAGCTTTTGCATGCAAAGAGAACCTGATTCATCAGTGATTTGTTTGCTGTGTTCTGTCTGCACACATCAATCATTCTGGCTGACAAAAGGCACCAAAATTCTCCTTCACAGCTAACTCTTAGGTGGTAATGAACTGCCACCTTATGACACCTAGAGTTGGATATAAATTTTCATCTTTAAATGTAATGTGTAGTCTTTACTAACATTTGATATAACTGGTGTTTTACAAATCCTTATGCTTTGTTCTCCAGATACTGCTGGGCATATAGTAAAGTTTCTAAGAATATATATGTATCTATAGAGTAAAGGTTCTTTCACTTATAGAGCCTATTTTTATATAACAAGCTGTTTTTATTAAAGTTCTCTGCAAAGTTTCTCACTCCTCGGGAGAATCAAATGCTAGCAGAACTTGTGATCAGCTGTTTTACTGAAAAGATGGTGTAGTGACTCGCTCTGTGCAAGAAATTCGATGCACTTTCTCACGAAGTATATTTAACTTGAAACAGCCTGTTCTACTGTGACTAAGTCTTCTGGGCCAAAATATTTTTTTATGTTGAACTAGAATTGGTTTGACCTCAGACATTTTACTCACAAATGTAATTTAACATTATGCTACTCCTTCCCTGTGCTGCTGAGAGGATTGCATCAGTTACAAAATAAAACATGACTAGTTATATTTTTGTTGCCTTGCATGACTTCAAAACTGAAAAAAAAAGCCACAAATCCAACTTCTTGAACCTTTTCTCTGCTAGTTTAGTCTCCATAAAAATTTGAGTCCTGCTTGTAAAAAGTTAAAAAATACACATGTTTTTCTTCTTCAGATAATGTCTCCCACGGCATTGTTTTTGGCTGCAAAAGTGGAAGAACAGCCACGGAAACTTGAACATGTTATTAAAGTAGCAAATGCCTGTCTTCATCCTCAAGAGCCACAACTGGATACAAAGAGTGATGTAGGTGGAAGTTATGGTTTCAAAGATACGTGGTTTGAAAGATAAGAGTTCATTTAATGATTTGTTACATTGTCTTCCTGGGTTATTGCTGGCTGCAGCCTAGAAAAAAGCCTTTGTTTTTACACCATTTAAATCTTTCTATTACTTAATGCAGTTTCTTAAAGGCTCACTTATTTGTTATGAAACTTGAAGAGATTGCTCCATCTTGAAATTCTTATAGCACCCACCTGACCTCCCAAAAATGCTTTGCTGGAATAGACTATGAGATCCAGACTAAGCTAATCTTCAGTGAATGACAGGCAGGTGTAACTGAATTTGTAGCAATGCTTGTACTGGTGGAAGAAAGTAACCCCGCTGTGAAGTGTTGTGAATTACCAGTGCTCACTGGCTTGGGTGCTGGTTTTGTGTTGCCAGTGCTGGTATCAGAGGCAGTGGGTGAATGAAGTTCTGAGGCAGTCGATTGCTGTGTCTTCACCTGTCTGCTTGTTTGTTTCAGGCATACCTTCAACAAGCCCAAGAGCTGGTTATACTTGAAACAATAATGCTTCAGACTTTAGGTATGTCTTTCTAAATACCTCCTGTACAGCCAACTTGCCATGAAGAGCTAGTGGGACCCAAGTAACTGGATTTTTGATGTGCTATTGGTACACTAGAATTGAACTGTTTTCCTGTATAACTTCTGACCTGTGAATTTAGTTTTGTGTTAGTAGTTCTGCTGTGTTCAGTGTGGAGAAAAAAGGTGTGTCTGTACTTGTGAAAGAGATATTTCTGACAGTTTGAGTTAGAAATGTGTAGGCTTCCAAATAGGTTTTACTCAAAGTAATAATTACATTGACATTTCTTCCCATGAGGTAACATGGTGTAGTAGGTTGGCTCTGTGTGTCCTGAAGCAGTTGGAAAGAGCTTTGTACCAAGTGCTCTTCCCCATTCTGCCTTTCCACAGAACAACATTACGTAGTTGAGCAGGTGCTGACTCTGAACAACACAAGTTGTAGTGTAACCATTTAATGGATTCAGACGATTCCAAAATTTGAAGCAGAATGTTCTGTCAAGAAACTCTTCTGACTTTAAAATACCATGAGACAATTACAGCCAGCAGGCCTGAGAACCTGACCTGCTCAGATATTCTTAAATATCACTGGGGGTATTGTTAAAAAAAAAAGCTCACAGTAGTGACCTAATTCTTAAAACAGTGTCATAAATCAAGAAAGGTTTCTTAAGTCACTGATCTACAAATTGACTTAATTTGTAATTTCATACATGCAACGTGTTTAAGTGCTAGAAATCAATTAATAAAAGTACACATGCAAGCACATATTTCAGTGTTTGTAGTACAGTTTTTACTGACTTGCTAGAAATTGTTCAGATATATTCAGCTTTTAAAAGATAGTAATTTCTCAGGTTGTATGTGTACAGGATTTGAGATCACTGGAAGAATATTTTAATAATGGATCACAAAGTGGCTTTATCATTTGCCATTCAGAAGTGTGGAAAGGTAAAGAACAAAAGGCAGTTAAATAGTGTTACTTATCTGCAGTGCAAAGGTTTAGCAAGTGTTTTAGGTCTGTGGGGAAACATAAGGGGTTTGCTTTTTATTTTACAGATGCAAATGTGTCATTCTAAAATGTATTTGTAACTCTTCAGGTTTTGAGATTACCATTGAACATCCACACACAGATGTTGTGAAATGTACACAATTAGTGAGAGGTCAGTGACTTTTAACCACTTCTGTAAGTCCTTTTTTACCTTTCTAGTAAAAATTTAAAGTAATATTATTTGTCTAATATAATCTTCACCAGCTATGTTATTCAAATAGTATGTTTAAAATTAATTATTAAAACCTTGATCTTAACCTTTAGAGATTCCTAAAGAGTCCAGTCCTCTGTGCTTCATAATTTTTTTGTTTTCTTACTAGCTTTGATTTTAATAGTACCTGTTGCTTGTGTTCTGGAATGGCAGAAGCAGTCGGCAGTTGCAAACTGATTGGCCAGATACATAGTATCATTCTGAGTTGATGATTTTCACTCTGAAGTAGTTTTGCCAATTGATGGCTAATGCCAGCTTCTTGTCTTAGCCAGTCTTTGCAGGTAATGGACTGAGGGATAAAGAGAGTGCATAGCAAGTCTGCTGTCACATGCAAATAGGTGTGGCTAATTCTCTTTCTGGAGCAGTGTGTGCTTACTTGTTTTGGATGGTAGCACAAAACCCCAAACCTTTAGTTAAACATATCCTGTAACTTGTATGCAGCTCAGTAATGCGACTGGCTAGAAACCTGTTTTGTTCTTTACGTTTCTTAGGTAAGAATTGTTTTGAAATTATCAGACCGTGGTTGTTAGTCTTTAGTTATTAGCTGGTTTTGCTGTGAAAAATGCAAAGTTAAGTGCTTCAAAGTTTTTGGTGTTTTTTCTTCTCCCTCTATATAAAATAGATGAAAGTTAGGTACAGCCTAATCCTGTTAACTAGATTTGTTTTGTAGTAATGCTGGAATTAATGGTGTTGTCTTAAGGAAGAGTGTCTCTTATTTGCTGTAGCTTACTGGTGTAGTGTCTTCGGACATGGAGTGGGGCTGGTGGTGTAACTTATTTGCATATAAAGTAGTTTTCTTGCTATTCTTGCTGTAAGATAATGATTCTCTGCTTTCTGTCCAGATTTGGCTGTGACTTGGTGCATGAGTCCAGTTGCACCTGAAGTCTCAGTAGTCTGCACCAGCAGCTCTGTAGGGTTTTGCTTTGGGTTTTCTTAGCTGTTGGTCCCTGTAAATGTGAACACGTTTTACTGTCTTGGGGAGCCCCTGTGCTTCTGCTTGGTGTTTGGGGCTGTGGGGGGAGGTGGGGGCAATGTTGTATTGCCTCAGGATTACCTCATCAGTGTGTTTCACTCAAGCCTACAGGCACACTGCTACACAAACTGGATTTCCTTTAGTCAAGGGTAGATACCGCTCTAAGGCAGTTCAGCTTTTCCCTTTGGGTTTTGTGTGCTAATTTTTTGTACTGACAAAATTCATACTTTGAAGATACTGCGAATTTTTTAATTTGACATCTTGAAACTAGTATTTAATGTCAGCAGACTTGAAAAAATACTTAGATGTCTAAAGTGATATCAAGTCTTGAAATCTGAAGACTTCAGTGAGGGCTGGAAATCGATGTTGCTCAAGGACTGGTGCACAGTGAATGTAATGTCTCTGATGTTTGAAAACCTGCTCACTGAAGGAGGTGTGCTCCTTAGTGTGTGTGCATGCAAGTGGAATCCTTGGGAGCACGAGTCTCTAGGAATGGTGTAGACTGTGAACACAAGATTTGAGTACCTCATATTAAAATAAGAAGAAGGAAACTAATTAATTAATTGATTTAAAACATCAGGCATGACACCTGAAGTCATGCATGCAAGTCAAGCAAGGACAGAATAACTGCCATGGAACATTGGTTTTACATCTTGAGAGGATAAAGAGGTGGGCCTGTGGGCACAGTGATTATCTTCAAAGGCACAGTGGTGGGAGTTTAGTTCTCTGTCCCTGCACATTTATTCATTGGACAGGTTGGGTTTTCAGTGTCAGTAGATGCAACACTCAGATATCCGAGTCCTGAAGCTTTCAAAACTTTTCGTATACCTAAGATTTGTCAGTGTTAAACCTTTAGTGCTAAAGGCATTGACTGAGAAGTTAAAGAAACCCAAGGTTAATTCATCCAGTTCTGGTAGCATCATCTCGGGCAAAAAGCACCATTTCAGAAGGCAGAGATACCTTTTTTGATTAAGATGATTAACTTATCCAAGACTGTTACGATTAAAACCTCCAAATGCATGTTTGGGGAGAAGAGGGAGGCAGGAATGTAATGTCTGACTGAGTATCAAAAAAGAGGCAGCAAAGTTAGCTGAGGTCTGCAAGTGTACTTCAGGATTTGGCTTAGGGTTTGTGCACTGCATTGTCATGTGGTGGGAAAGGGCCTTTAGCTGGCTAAACTGCAGTGCCTGAGAGGATGGCTGATTCTCTCTGTTACTTTACGCTGTCCTGCATCCAGTGTAATGTGTTTTATGCAGTCACTGTTGCCTGTTATCAAGCTGTAAGCTATCCCCTTTAAAAACAAAATGAAAAAAATTAAAATAAAACCCAGGCTGTGTTGATGATGCTCAAAAAATTCAGCCAAGTCCTTTGTCAGAAGACTGTCTAGTCTGGCAGTGGCACAGCAGAATCAATTGCTGGAAGCTGAAGATGAACTAGTAAGTGGGAATTGGTGCAAATAAATATAATTGCTTCAACATACAACTAAAGAAAAAATGAATTCTTCTCTAAGATTGAAAGCCTTTTTGAAGGTATTATTAGACAACACAGATCCTTGCAGAGAAGGGGTGACTGGATGGATACATAATGACTCATGATGTTCAGGCATACAATATCTAGTTGCTCCTTCTGGTGTTCAGAGACTTACAGGTTAATGAAATTGTTCCATCTTTGCAGTTTGGTCAGTATAGCAGACAAGGAAAATGGTGTGGGCTTAGTATTTTTTCTGCACCATTCTTCCTCAGTGTCAAGAGACTGAGAAGAGGAGACAGGACCATCATTCCTTAGGATCCCACAGGTCCAAGGAATCTGAAGGCAGTGGATATGTGAGGGCCTGTCAGCAAGCTTCAGTGCCCATTCCAAGAATGCTCCAGGAGTGAAGAGAAGAAAGGAAAAAAGAAAAGGGGAAAAAAACTCTCACCAAAACACCAAAAACTGTTCTGGTGTCACACTACCTTGCTGCCTTCAACACCAGTTGAATGATCAGCAGCAAAACTGCCCTGGTGCCTGGACCATGGCATGGTCCTCTTATGCTCTGGTACAAAATCAGTTTGTTCTCAGCCTGCTTCTGGTGAAACTTGGCATCTATATCCTCATCTCCATCTTGGGAAGTCTTCAGTCACTCCTCTCTCTGTACTGGAATACAACCTTTTGGAACTGAAGATGGGATCTCAAGGATTTCTAGGAATGTTCTCGCTACTCTGCAGGTTATCAGGTATCTTGAACACCCATGATCCTTACTAATCTTTTGTGGAAATTGCACTGTCAATTCCTTCAAATATCCCATAGTGTCTGTGTGCACAGGTGCCATTGCTTAAATCAGGCTGAGAAAGACCAAGTCAGCAGAAGAGGAGGTGAAAATGCATCAGCTTTTTCAGAGGGTACTCTCACGAGGAAAATTTAAATCTTAGTGATATGGAAAGATGTGAAACACCAGCTGCACTCCAGCACTGCTACAGGTGGCCTTCCCATTCTGAACTTTGACCTCAGGCTTTTATGGGCCTGTTCCCAAGCTTTAAACACTTCCAAGAAAGTAAAGCCACCAGGACTGCTCAGACCTGACTGCCTACACCATGGCCTCCTCCAGCCCTTTCCAGATGCAACAGGCACCCACCAGCATCCCTCTGTTCAGAGCCTGGGCCTTTTTGCTTTTGCCAGAAGGACTTCAGCAAGCTTCTCTCTTCTGATGCTGACTGGCTTGTCTGCAGTCTCCTCTTTCTGGGGAATGCTCACTCGATGTCAGGGTCCAGGCATAGCCAGTTACCAGCTCCTAATGGGGTCTTGGCAGTCAGGTTTTCATGAGCATCTCAAGATCCAAGATAAGCTGTGTTGAAGAAAAGACTCAGGTATCTTGGAATTGCAAGCGGTTGAATTGTGTGGCTGTGCCCAATAAAAAGCATTTTGGTTTCCAGCTGGCAGTTTCTTGTAGACAGCCTTTCGGAAGGTGTGTCAGACAGCAAGTCCTGTTTCAAAATATTGATTGCTGTTGCACTGATCCCTGTCTTATGGCTGCTTCTGCAGCAGTGAGACAGGATGGATGTTTTAAATCACTCCTGAATGCTAAAATCTAAACTTGTCATTCATGGCTGGTGTCGTAGCCATTGGTCCTGCGGCTTGTGAGTTATAAGAGCAGCTCTGCTGGCTTGTTTTAGCCTCTGCCTCAAGATGATTTACATTTGGAGATGCACTTTTCACTACTGTAATGGAAATAAACTACCAAAATATAGGAACTAAAATTCATTAGATTTAATTTCACTGATGGATTCTCCTAAACCAAAGCTGCCCTACACAGAAGAGTTTGGGACGGATATTTTCAGTTGTGCCTTGTGTTATCAAAGGCTTTAGTTGCGAACTGAAATTTCTTGCTGGTTTTCGCAGTGATTATTATTTAGCTGTAAATAAGTTGAAACAGATTCATATTACTTGTAGTATAGATAAGGTATTTAGCACAGTGATTTCTGACTGAGGCTAAAGTGTGTGTTTCAAGATGTGATTCTTTTCTTCCAGGTGTGTGTTTTGATTTACTCAACTTTCAAGCTGATGTTAAATACAAGTTTTCTGGCATCTGCTTTTCTTCCTTGTTGAAAAGGGACATTTCAGTGAGAGTAGAGATGCTTCTTGGTCTCGCTCCCTTAATTCAAACATGTAACTTTACAGAGTATATAAATCATTGAAGATCCTTTAGGCATTTCTTTGTTGAAAAATGAAGAGCAAGACATCAATTTCAGTCTTACTCAACCATTGTGTATTTTTATTTGTTATGACAGTCTCATTTCACTTTTTCTTTTTTTTTTTTTTGTGATTCTACATTACATTTTTTTAGAGGGGAGGGAGAGGTTGAATTCCATGTTTTTTTGGCATGCAATTACCATTACAGTGTGCAAACTAAATATTATAGTGTAATACATTGTCAGTTCACATTCTGATTATTATGGATTAGTAGAATTTGTGTGTTGGAACAGATCCTGGTACTTTGCTACTTCCACGTTCTTCTCAGATTATGGCACTGCCTGGCTGTGTAGCAGAAAGATAAATCTGAATTTTATTCCTTAGCAATCATTAAAAGTTGAATTAAATCACATTTTACTATGCTTTTTAAAAATTAAATTTTAAAAGCCACTGTAGTATTTCTCAAACTTTATAGTAATAGTATTATTAAAATAAAAGTTTTAACAGTATTCCCTTTGACATAAAATTGAACACTACGCTTTCTGCAGGTAGCACTGATTTCAAGTGATAGTGTCAAAGTAAGAATTCAATGAAGGCTGCATTCAATCTGCGGTTAAACCCCTTGTGCCCAGCTATTCCATTAAATGCATGTTACAGTAAGTTCTCTTACCTGAGTGAGGAGCATTGGGGTGTCACTCCAGGGGTCAGCACTCTGTGCCTGTAACAGCCTAAGTCAGTTTTTCATCTCTGGCATGTTGCAGTCCTGTGGTTTGTTTTGGTATTTTTTTTCTAACTCAAATGAATTTGTCTGTTTCCTATCGAAGCTTTGCCATAGGTTTAACAAATATGGAGCAAAACGTTATGACTACAGTGCTCTTAATTAGAAGGAGCAGAAAACTCTGAATTTTTTTCCCACATAGCTTGGGGGCTTGCTGTGTTACAGGGCTTTGGGAGAGAGACGTGGCTGTTTGCAGGGAGGTGGGAGGGTGTCCTGCCATGCTCCTCTCCAAGAGCAGGCCAAGTGCTGTGCTGTGAATTGGCTGGGACTGACTGCCTGCTGCACTGCCAGGTTAAGGCAGGGATGCCCTGCAGGTGAGGGTGGGGAAGCAGCGCTTCCCAGAGGAGACACTCACCTGTGAGGTGTTGGAGGGGTACATCACCAGAGGGGAACTGTCCTGGGGGCTGTACAGGGGGAGGGAGAGGACTGGTGGGAGTGACAGGTTCAGCTCCAGTGCTAAGCATAACGGCCTCTTCTGTGTCTCAGAAAAGATTATTTTTAAGGCTAGCTAGCTAAAGTCAGATCAGTTCTTTAGAAATACCCAGCAGTGATTTTGGAAGGTAACACTGCTTGAATTTTGAAATGAACCTGACAAGTTAGTGCAGCTCTTTAATCTCTGTGTTTTTCTTTTCTTACAGCAAGCAAGGATTTGGCACAGACATCCTATTTCATGGCTACCAACAGGTTGTTATCCTGAACCTCTTTGTTGCACTGTTGTAGCACACTATAGCTTCCTTTACTGCAGGGCCCCCTGATGTGTCTTACCCTTGTTGCAGCGGGGGACTGGGCCACCTCCAGTGGTGGTACCTCCCCGCCTGCAGTGCGGTGTATTGGACAAGGGCCTGATGGCACAAAGGGCTTAAATGCACAATGAGAAGTGTAGTGGTGCTTTCTGGTGACTTTTTCTCGATTGTGAGTGCATAAGTCTAAAATTGGTAGCCTGAATAGCAGCTAAAGATTACAAAGAGATAAACTTAACCTAGAAATCCGAGCATCTTGGTAAGTACAAAACTATTTTTAGTTTACACTTGTAGTTAATGGCAGTTTTCTCTTAACTTTAAGTATATTTGATCCAGTCTTAACTTATAAAATTCTAGTGGACCTCAGATATTTTCAAATAGCTGATTTATCTTTGTAGATAGACTAATACTAGCACAATGTTATTTCTTTTAGAAACAGCTCTTTAATCTTAATATATAGTTTTAAAACTTCAAGTACTTAGATAAATTTATAGTTCTAGGATTTCAGATGGGTGTTTTATAGACATAGCCTGTCATAGAAAGAATTAGAGAGCAGAGTTTAGTCTTGATTTGTTGATTACTTCAATTTGCCTCTTGCAAAACTACTTTACCTTTATTTAAGAGGATTACATTATGTGTAGACACAGTTTTTAAACAGTATCTGCTGGTTATTAGAACTGTTCTAAATAAATAAATAAATCCTGGTGGTTCCTTGATGGGCAAGATTCTGCACTTAAACAGCTGTTAACGCTAAAGCAGTGAAAGTGAACCAATGTGTTTGTGGTGCTAGAAGCTGAAGACAAGGTCACAAATGTCACAGATGTGGGCCTGGTGAAAGCAGAGCCCACGAGTAACTCACCTGGCTGCTGTGGAGCTGCTGGGGACCTTCTGATTGTCTCATTCAGAGACTGCACAATCAGCTCTGTGCATTTTACTGCAGAATTTTAATTCACCATATTATACTGCCCTTTTTAGTACTTAAGTACAGTAGAATAATTGGTAAATTTATTTACTGTTCATTAGGGTTTTGATAGCAAAAGCAAATTAAACTTTTCTACCACATCAATACCCTGCCGTTTGTTTTCTTAAGGCAGTAAGATATCTTATTAACTTAATCAACAAAATGTTTAACTGCTGTTGATTGACAAGCTGTCTCATTCTGTATGTTAATGGTTGATTTGTTTGGGTTTTCTGTTTTACATGTTTGATTTCCTTTGGTTCCTCATTACGAAATTTGTGCAACAGCCTTCACCTTACCACATTCTGTCTTCAGTACAAGCCTACAGTGATAGCATGTGTGTGCATTCACTTGGCCTGCAAGTGGTCCAACTGGGAGATTCCAGTATCCACTGATGGAAAACACTGGTGGGAATATGTAGATCCCTCAGTTACTCTAGAACTACTAGATGGTAAGTCATACTCCTTTCTCATTTTGAAATTCAAGTGTTAATTCACGTAAGGATGGGAGCATAGTATGTAGTGCGAGCTTTCAGCTGAAGCTGTCACGTACTGTATCTTCAGTGAGAGATAGGAATGGGGAGAACTTCAGAAGACAAACTTGGTTTTGAGACCTTTAGTTTCATTCTGGGGTGTCCACATACCTTTTGCAGGTGCAGGATAGAATCCTGCTTTTAAATGCTTTTCAGAGCCACGACAGAGATGGAAATCTGTCAGTGCAATCTCATGCAGGCCTGATTGTTTCAGGTACCTCAGTGTTGTTTGAGTGACAATGTTCACAAGGCTGTACCTGAAATGGCCGTGTTTGTGAAGGCAGTTCTGTGTTAACAGTTTGGTGTAGCTTGTGGGATCTCAGACTCTGGTAAAATATTTTTTCTTGTCAAATGGGTTATTTCCCAAAGAAAGCATACACCTAGAACAGCATATAAACAGAAGTTTACTGTCTTTTAAGCTAGTACTTACTACAGTGGAGTTTGATTGTAAGGCCCAGATGTGCTGCTGTAGTGGAGGTGGGAGCTCCTGGGCCTTTCAGATCTGTGTGTTGGACTTAGTTGGTCCTGAAGGGAAACATTTGTTTCATGGTAGTGGCGGAGATCTCCAGGCTTCAGATGGCCCAGCACTGACTCCCTGTGCCTGCTGCTTTCCTCTGCTGAGCTGTTCTTTCTCAATGGCAATATGGGGAGGGAGGGTTTGAAAGTGAGAAATTGAGTAGATGTTATGTGAGGCACAGAACCAGTGTGAGCTTCCAAGTGCAGGCTCAAATGTCTCTGTCTTACTGGGCTTCTTTAAGCTGTAGCTGCAGTTCCAAACACCAGCCTGCTTCCTTGCCCCCTGGCTGTGGGTTTGTGGCTTTGGTAAGCATGCATTGTTGGCATTTGTAGAATCCCCCAAGGGAATGCTGTGAGCTCCTTGTGAACATCACTTCAATCTTCAAGCATTTATGGAGCTGGGGTGTTTAACAGACTCGGGTAGACCAAAGGGCTGAGGTAGTTTTGCACTTGGGAGCAGCTTATATTATAACTTGCTTGTGAAGTTCTGGAGAAGCCAGTTCTTCCAGACCTGTAAAATGTGTACTTTTGCATTCAAATTCTGACTGTACCCAGTTA
>VZRQ01009199.1:62757-145257 GCA_013397975.1 Machaerirhynchus nigripectus | reverse complement strand
TGAAAACTATTGGGATCGGCATCGGCCTCACGTGAATGACTGAATAAATGCAATAAAAGGCTCATAGTCAACACTATTACTTTGTTCATCACTTATTACAGATTTTTTGTTATAAATTTGAGTATATTAATTATGTAATTTGTAAAATGATGCTGTAGTGGAGACCTTGCTACAACACTATTAAAAATCTTTCCTTTTTGTGAGATGAGGTTTGTAGAATAGTGAGATTCTCTCGTATGTTGAATCTTTATCTGTTCCTGATGGTGGGAATGCTGGGGTGATGTATCTCACTGTGAGCTGGTACTTGGCTATTTGCATAACATGGCAGTTCTGTATATTCTTTTGGCTAACTGTAAATATAAATGTTTCATAATAGCTTAGCTGAATTTTTGAGGTACATCTGTTTGTGTGAGATTAGAAAAAAGTTTATTTCTAAGAACTTGTAAAAAAAAATATTTTCAATAAAATTCCCTACCTCACCTTTATTGTGCAGAAATTATCCCATTTTCCTATGTTTAATTTTTCCAACTTCGTTAGTAAACGCTAAGATCCCCTTTCAGTTATTGGCAAAACATTGCTAGTTTTCATCAAACCACTCAAATAATGGAATGCTGGAAAGTCTGAAGTCTTGTTTCCTTTATTTCCATTACACTGATCAGGTATTTGGTACTTGAAAAGCAAATTCTAGACATTGTGTGCCATCTTAAGCTGCTCCTTCTCTCAACCTTGGGGGCAGAGCCTGTGCACGGTGGTAACAGTGTGTCGTGCCTGGCCAGGTGTGATGGTGGAGGGGTTTTTACTATTTTTCTTTTTAGCAGTGAGGGGGTGGGTGACAGTGCTACACCAAGCATCTTCCTGAGACCTTAGGGGGAAGGGTTCCCAATCCCTGTTTTGCAGGGAAGATGATTGGACAAATACTTTGTTTGCTTTCTTTGATTTCATGTAAATGCACATAAGCATAATCAGTTCTAAAAATTAATGTCTTGAGCCTTGGAAGTTACACCAGACTGAACTAGCTAGTTAATTCCTCCTTTCTCTGAAGTGTTTAACTCCTTACACCTTAAAGAGATAAGTAATGCCAGGAGTCTTCTGTCCCACTGCTACTGGACATGACTGTTTCTTTGGCTTCTGAAGTGTATATAGCAAACCCAGACCCAATTTTTAACCTTAAAACTTTCAGTGCCAGAGTTTGATTCCCCTGTATTCCTGCACTTGTAACGGCAACACTGGTATTGCCATAGTTCAGACATTGTGTTCTTTGGTAACACCTAAAATTTCTGAGCTGTCCCATGGTGCAGGTCCCTGTGGGAAGGAAAAGGTAGGGGAGAAAAGGCACTGGAGTGTGTGTCCTGGGGGCCCTTGGGAGAGCTCTGGTTCTTTGCCTGTGTGCAAGAACCAGAGGTTTCATAGGAGCGGTGTAGAAGTGGCATCGGTTCCTGCTGAGCTTTGTGGAAAAGCACCGATTTTGAACCCAAATAATCTCAAGAGACCATGGGTTTTCTGGAACCAGTGTCTGCCACCTTGGAAAGAAAGTTGGATGTGTGTATTTTTAGATGCATATTTTTACAGCCTATTGCTGGTAGTAGTTCCAAGACCAGTGTAACGTAGCTGGGTTGGCCTGCCTGTGGCCCCTCCCTTCTGAGATGTGAGCCATGGCTCACCGGCCTGTGTGAAAGAAACACGGGGTACCCCTACAACCGTACCAGCACAGGGCTGTATCTTCAGCTTCTGAGATTTAACTGCAAGTCTTGAGGAAACCTGCAGTCACAGCAAGAGCTTGGCAGTACTGTAATGCACTGTAATGGGTTCTTACTGGTTTCAGAAGGGAAGGCTGTAGTCTTTAAACCAGCAAGGCTTGCCCTGCTCCAACACTACAAATAATGAAGCGTGACGCTGCTCTCTGAGTCACTCAGTGTCTCATGAAAAAGGGGTTTCAGGATTTCACACCCTTTCCCCTTCTTACACTGGATACCTGTAATTAAGCATCTGGAAAATCTGATCTCCTCAAGTAAGAAAGGTGCAAAGTTAGACTTATTTCTAGACTGTTCCACCAGACTGGCTCAGCCAAGGGACCTAAGGCTCCCCAGTCTAACACAGGGCTTGGTTTAGCTGTGCTGCGCCCTGGGCTGGGCTGCAGGCACAGCTCTGATTAAACTGAAATACCTTTGTTGCAAGCGCTGGCCTTAAGCTGCCACCTCATTCTTGAAGTCTGGTTAAACAAAAGCAAAAATGTGCTTTCACATTTTGATTAAAAACACAGGTTCAAGTTTTACAAACCTCTAATGACTACTTTCAGTGTAATTAACTGGATTAAGCATGACAAATTGCAAATAACTGGTAACCTTAATATTGGAGAACTCTTAACAGATATTAGTTTTGCTTATAAGATGTGCATAAGATGGGGGGTTTGTAATGCTGACCTTTTTTAAATTAGTTATATATTCTAGAGCATTCCCATTCTCTCCCTGCTTATGACTCTCATCTCAGTTTCATTTCATGCTAAATAAACCCTCATATTTACTTTGCAGCTTTGTTGAAGACTCTACCTTAATCTGGGAAGAATTAGTACACATCATGGAATTAATGTACATCCCACTGGAGCTCACATGCCAGGGCTCCTGCCTTTGTTCTGCAAGGTACTTTAACATGAAGATACTTTAACATGATGTTGCCATGGATGTCTGGCATGAGCACCAACCGGTATTGCTCAAAAAAGGACTGTTAACTGCTTGAACATTGAATATTACTGTGATGTTAGGATTTCTCTTATACTGGCATTATATTCTGTCATTGTTATGTGACATTATACCTACAGAAACTATTAATAAAGAATTTTGCTAGAAGTACTGACTTCTCTTTGCTTTTATAGAGTTTAGACTTAACTCTCTGAAGTTGGGCTACTGGAATAAATGAAAGCTTGAAAGCTATTTAACTAACTAAAATGTTTAGCACTCTGAGGAAAGTTGTTTTTTATATAAAACTTAGAACTTCCTTCTTTCCCATTTGTAAAACACGGATGTTCACGTTACTGCTGAAACTGAAATCAGGGTCTTGGATTCTTGAGAGCTCAGCTCTGAACAGTTGTAGGGCTGAGTTTACTGCCTCTCTTCTTGGAGCCTGGGTGTTCACAAAGGCTAAAGGTTTACTCCATTTTGATAGGAAAAAGCCTTATCAGAAAAAGGACATGTTAAATACTAATACCTGCTTTTTTGGCTTTGTTTTATTAATACTTAGTAATGCTTTTTAGATTTTATTTAATTTTGTGCAGTTAGTAGTAGCTAGTTCTACTGAGTGTAACAGTGACTTCTGCAGTGCAGAGGGGCACACTTCGTATCACCCAATCACAAATAGTGCTCACTCAAGTGATCTGAGAAACACTTCAGGTTTTCAGTGACTATCAGCACCCCATGGGGACAGTAAGGAAGACAGAGCCAGACAGGACAAGAGACAACATGACAACTCGACCTATAAGACAGTCTTCAAACATAAAATCACTTTTACCATGAGGGGGGTTAAAGACTGGAGCATGTTGCCTGGAGTGGCTGTGGAGTCGCCATCCATACCAATAAAGCCAATGGGACAAGGGCCTGAGCAACCTGCTTCAGTCAGCCCTGCTCTGAGCAGTGGGGCTGGACCAGAGCATCTCCAGCAGCTCTGGTCCAGCCCCAACCTTCTGGGACCTGACAGTGTCCCTAAAATGCATTATTTCATTTAAAACAGGCAGTCCCATGCTTTAGATTTGTTATCTCTTGTAATTATCACCACAGTATCTTGTAGAGATACAGGGCCTCAGGAACACAGGACTGATCTATGTGTGTAAAAAAGTTATTCACCAGCTAAAAATTGAAATGCCCACCCAGCTAAACAAAAAGGCACACCTGACTGAATAAAAGCCTCGCTACATTTTATGTCAGTAGATGGTCTGAGGTTCCTGTGGGATCACCACACTCATTACTCATCTTCAAGTTGGAGTTACCTGCAGAGCTCTCTGCCCATAGCTTGTGTTCCATAGCGTTTTACAGACATTCCAGCTTACCTGGCCTGTCGCATGCCAGTGATGGTGACTTTATTTTCCCTTTAAGTCTCTCCAAATACAACACAACGTGGCCTTGTGTTCCCAGTGGAGTGCCCACTCCAGTGAGCACAGGCATTGCAGAACAGGAACTCTTTAATCACTGCTGCCTAAAAACAGACTCCTTGTACAAAACTGCACTCCAGTATTTCTGCTGTCACCTTAAACTCCAGTTCCTTCTGGTCTTTTTTTCACCACTGAAATCTTTTCCATAGAAAATGTAAACTCATTTGGCAGGAGTTGTGAAAAATTCACTGTCTTCCTTTCACAAAGGGATGGTCCAGCAACTGCAGAGCAGAAGGCCGTTCGTGTTGATCTCTGCATTGAAGGTTTCATAGATCAGTACATAAGTATCTATGCCTGTGATCTAGTTGTAAAATCTAATTGCAAAACTAGCCTATTATTATTATTATTATTATTATTATTATTATTTCTCCATTCACTACTCATTTTTAGGTTTTTTTGATAAAGCTGACAGAAAGGAAGGGAGGCTTGAAGAGAAAAGGCTGTTGGAATTTATGAATTATAAAACTGAAATACTTTATCATTAAAGAAATCATTACTTATTCCCCTAAATTTCTTGTAAATCTTTGAATAATTCTGCTAATTTGGCTATTTCAGGCTATAATACAAAAATGCATTTAAGAAGGGTGATAATTATCTGTTCAAGCCTCAGCTAATCAGGTTGTCCTGTCACCTTCAATCAATGTCATGCATTTTAAGAAGCCCATGGATTTGTTTAAAACAAAACAAACACTACAAAAATAATTCTTAAAATGGGTGTATGATAGCGGTTTGGGGTTTTATAGAGAGAACTTTATGTTTCTAATAAGTATTATGTTTCAAATAAGTATGTATGTCCTGTATATCCTGGCAGTGATAATAGATTTTTCCACTGCAGAAGACAAGAATTAAGTGAAAGCTCTTCCATTTAGAATACTGTCCTTAAAACTGTCTGACATAGACCAAACTCAAACAATACTGGAACAGCAACGCACAGCAATGAAATTTATCAAACAGTTTGTCCAAAACTCAATGGTGCCATGTTTCTGCATGAAAATTACAGTGAAAGTAAATGATGAGTATAAGGCCTACAAAAAGAGAATCTGAGGGCTTTTTTATAGCTTTATAGAGAGTAAAGCTCTTTTATATATACTTTTATCTCAAGGCTTTCCTGAAGTGCTGAAAAGCCTATGCATTTACAATAAAGTCACACGTACCATAACCTAAGCTCCCACGAACCATCTCTGCAATACAAACTACCAGCACTTTCCCTTTCACTCTGCAGTCCAAAGCCTCCATACCTGGTTAAGCAGGCGTGCACAAACTCCACGGCAGCGCTGGAGAAGTGATCGGGCAGGGCAGGCATCAGCCCCCTGTGGGCCCCGATGTAGAACATGGCTGCCACCCTGTCCATGGAAGCCAGAGGTGGTTTGCCCGTTGCCATCTCAAACACGGTGCAGCCAACGCTCCAGATGTCTGATTTCCTGCCATAGCCAGACTCATTTATTACCTCTGGAGCCATCCAGTAGGGAGTGCCATGCACTGACCTGAGCAGCTCGCTGCGGGTGCTGCTGAGGCTGGCCCAGGCCAGGCGCCTGGCACAGCCAAAGTCAATCAGCTTTATCACTCCATTGGGCATGAGCATCACATTATTGCCTTTGATGTCTCTGTGGACCACACAGTTGTCATGTAAATATGCAACCCCTTGTAGAATTTGCTTGGTGTATTTACACAGGACAACTTCTGGCAATGGACCAAAGCGATTCAGAATACTGGAAATGGAGCCACCAGGAACAAACTCCATGAAAATGCTTAAAATGTTGTCTTCCAGGCAAGTTCCCAAATAAGTTACAATATTGACATGCTTCAATGTCTTCAAAAGATCTACTTCCTCATGGAACTTCTGATACTCCTTTTCTGTGGTGAGTTGATCTGATGTATCCAAAACCACCTGTTTTACAGCTATTAACTGTCCCTGGCTTGTCAGACCACAGTACACCTACAGTGAAACCAGCACTTATTAAACAAGACACGAGATAAAACTTGAGTATTTACTTATTTTAAATAGCATCTTTATGTTTGTCATGTTTCATGTCTCACTGTATAATGCAAAATATTTAACCATTTGTTGAATAAGATGACAGCCATTTTTGAGATAAGGTGTAGGTCAATGACAACCAGCATATCTCTTAACACATTCAAACATTAACTTACCGTGCCATAGGCTCCCTTTCCAAGGACTTCTCCTCTTGTCCACATAATAGGATCTTTGTTAGCTAAACTGCTTCCTGGGAATTTAGTAGATTCATCAAAGTTTAGAAGGCCACTTTCTTCATTTGAAGCCAAAAAGGCTTTATTGTAACTCTGCTTGAAAGATGATGGTCAGTGTGGGGAGAAAGTGGAGAGGAAAAGACAGGCTTCATTTGGTCCTTACATCTTTTATAAGGAGTAATTTTTCCTGGCATAACTTTGCCTTACAGATTTTTATATACATACATTGCCCTGGTCATTGATACAACTGCTGTAGTAGGTAAAACTGTATAAATATTTTCAAGTATACATCACAACAGTGCATAACCAGAAGGTTACAGCATGACATCTTCCACTGACACCAAGACAGAAGGAGCATTTAAAAGAGCAGGATACACTCTTTTTTTTGGTCTTATAGATACAGTTTGCTAAGCTGAAGGGTGAATATGGCTATCATCATCCTCTAAGTAACACATGTAACACAGGTCTGACGAAAATAACAGGGCCATGACTTCCCAGGAAGAAGAGCCCGCTTCAGAAAGATGGCAATAATTATCCCATCTAGCTGTGGATCTCCCCGGGAGAAGTGAGAATGGAGCTATAATTGGCACCTGTGTCTGCAGAAGCATAAGGGAGTGTATCAATACATACATAGTGAAAGGAATTTCCTTATAGGTTCATAATTTAAATAGACACAGAGCTAATAGAACCAAGGAGAAGCAGTACTGGTAGAGAAACACCTTAGTAGGTGAAGGTATTTAGCTGACTTGGGGGCCAAAATCTGAGCCTTCTGAGCTTGAAGTTTTGATTAAGCATTAATTAAACAGGATAAATCTGATAAACCAATACTTGTAGTTCACAACTATAAAAGCATCTGCTTGCACTCAGAGATTCAAGATAATTGCCCTTTTAGATATACAAGGACTATTTGTAGTGTCTTTTCATATTCCTTAGCTGCCCAGAGCTCCAGCTCTTGCCTTGCCCGAAACCTTTTTATACAAGCTCTTCAATTAAGACAGCCTATTCTCATTCACTACAATTTCTCAATTTATATAAGCTTTGGCAGCTATTTCTGTCATGCCTTAGCACCTTCTGGCTTGTGACCTGACATGCAGTCTCTAACACAGATATATTCAACAGAGCAATGGAAGAATCAGTGGGCAGCTGGCCCAAGGAAAAGAGACTTGATAAATCTCTGTGTGAAGCATAACTCAAAGGCAAGTTACAAGAAGAAATTACTTTTACCTTCTCTAGAGCACTACTTATTATTGCTCCATCTCCATTCATCGTATTTTCCTCTTCTTCACTCTGTGTGTTTTGCATTTTAGAACACATATTTTTTGGTCTTGAAGAGTTGATATCTTCTTCTTCAAGCATTAGCAATTCTTTGGCCAGACAACAAAGCAACTCATCAGTCACATCCTTAGTACCTGACCAGGAGAAAATGTTTTGACTTGTCTGGAAACCGGGGCTTTGGGCATTTTTTGTCCAAATCACTGAAGGTTGAGTCAATTCTTTTGCCAAACCACTGTTTTGAGGTGTGTTTGCCCAACTGTGATCTAATATTTTTGTAGGGGATTGGCATTCCAATCTCTCTGAAAAGGGCAATTCACATTTATTGACAGACTTGGAGTCCTGGTCTGATTCCAGGCCTTTGCCACCATCCATATCCCCCCTGCACTGGGGCACACAGATGTTCTGCTCTGCTGTTACCAGACTGCCACTTGGAGCAACACATTCTCTGCAGTCTTTATCGCTCAACTGAAGGAGATCCTGGCTGCAGGCAGCAGCTCTCTGATGGTTGGATTTATCCTGGCTGTCTAATGACTGCTCCAAAGAAACTTCTTTAATAGTTGATAGGTTTGAATTTGAAAAAAATTCATTTTGCTTAGTTGACTGTGAAAGCTCTTCCAAAAAAGTGAGCTGATGATCAGTGTCCCTGGGAAACAATGTTGTGCTACTCGAGGTGTTTGTTTGAAAATCCAAGTCAGAAGTTGTTACATTATCTTGCTCTGTGTTGCTGTCACTCAACTTGGTCCTTCTGTCCCTTGTGATTAAACCTTTCTGCTTTTGTTTAGTGCCAGGTATGGTCTTCTTTGGCTTGGAATGTGTTTTCTTTTGAGTATTTCTGACTCTGCTGCTCTCTCCCCCTTTACTGCAGGCAGATCTGCAGGTGCATCTCCCTGGTGCAGCAGAATAAACACCTTTATAAAACCCGCTCTCGTGCTGATCAAGGTCTCGCATGTGGGAATAGACAGGAGTTCCAAACATTTCATAAATACCTGGGCCTTGGTCATCTGAATTTATTATTTTGAACATGTCAGTGTATTTCAGATCTGCAAAATCTGAAGCAGAGGGTGCACGTGGCAGACAAAGTGGAGTCACATGTTTCTTTAAGACAGCTGAAATTTTGCAACTGCAGGAGCAACTTTGCTTTTTAATTTTCTGAGCAGTCAGAGCAACATGGGCTTTGTCTCCTTGAGCATTTTTTTTCTGATGCTTCATGGAAGTCTCAGCTTTCTCTTTTGTCCGTTCCAAAGACGGAAAAATCTGACTCTTGGCATTGTATTTTGTGGTAACCTCATCAGAAGCAATTAAGTCTTCAGATACTTTTACCTTGTTATTAATTTTAGATTTTGATGAATATTTATTCCTATTCATCTTTATTTTATTTTTGTCATTTTCTTTGTGAGCAAGAACATTGAGGCTCTGAGTAACATGAGGAGGCAGGGTACAGACTCCACCCTTTTTTGTGGCAGGTTGTTCAGCTATGTGTGGTTCCCTGGCTGGTTGTTGTTCAGAGAGTGTAACATGAGCAACAGGTACAAGCTTACTTTGGTCTTCTGAAGTTGCTTCTGACATTGCTTCTTGCTCTATCTCAGGTTCAGAGAGACAGATGTGATTTTCTGACATTTGTTTTCCAGAGGGATCTTGAACTTCTACTCTAGGAATTACTGCAACTACAGGATTATCTTCTAAGGCTTGGTAGGCCTCTATCACTTTGTTTTTACAGGAAGAACCTAAATCATGATTGTAAAGGACAAAGTTGGCACTCTCAGCTTCTTCATGTGGTTTATAATCCAGTATCCTCTCTGTAGCATTTCCTTCTTCCAGACCAGTGCTCCAGCAGTTCTCTGCTCTGTTTTGCTTATTGCCAGTTCTTGAGGCATCGCTGTTGCTTGACACCGTAAATCTTGTCTGAGCTGTAAATATGCCACAGTTCACCAGAGCATTGCTTGAGCTCAAGTGGGGATGATGCTCATCACAGAACCTGGCTTGGGTCAGAAGATGGATGTTCTCACAAACCACTGAACACTGGAACTTCACCTGGTCCTTCTCAGTGTGGATTGCTACATCAGGTTCCCTCCATTTTAAATGGCCTTGGATTTCTTCCTTCTTGTTGTTGGGGTACTTATCCCAGTTACTCATGCTGAAGTAGTACAGGTCTGTCACTGGAGAGAATTTATCAGAAATTGTGGCCATGATCAATTCTGATGACTTTTCACCATGCCTTTTTAATAGGTTGTCTAACTGATACTGATAAAATTTAGTAACTGGTTTTATAGGCTGAGGAATAGAGTTCATAATATATAAAATATTTCCGATGTTGCTGCTTCCATTGACAATATCATCCTCTAGAGGAGCAAGATGAATTTTTCTTACAGGCTGACATGTCAGTGGTGGCAAATGAAACTGTAATTTCCATAAAAAAACATTAATAATGTGCTACACCACAGGTACAGGTAAAATCTAGCCACTAAGAACCAGACAGACTAGGAAAAAAATGATAAAATGATTATTCTTTTATATATTCCTGTATTAAATCTATTATGAAGTGTAATATCAGACTCCTGAGAAAATACATGATTTTCCTCACACTAATTACATTCATTTTCTCACATCCAGAACTATCTCTAAGTATTTCTTAGTAAAGAAATTGGGATCTTTTGCTTTAAGGCACAAGTCATTCTCCACGACTTAAAAACAGTCAGTTTTGTCCACATGTACAAATCCTCTTGTCAGTTATTAACTCTGTCTTATGACCCTTCACATGTTTGCTACAGGAATTCAAAGCTCATCAGAGCCTTCATGTGCCAGTTTCTCACTAGCTGTGCACTCTCCCTGAATGAGAGCACCACTCTAATGCTGGTATTTAAAGTCTTTTTATGTAACCCTCAGTGGGTGCTGACACCATTAATTATATTCCCAATGGAACTAGAGCTCATGTAAGCAATTTTGGAAAAGGGAAACTAGACCATTATAACAGAATGCTATTGCATCCCTGGAGAAAACAATTCTAACAAATTATTTATAGACTTTAAGATACATTATATTAAATCTAAACATATAGATCCATAAACTGTGTTATATGGCCACAGATTTAGCTCACAGTTTTAGGCACACTGGAAGACAGCACTCGAGTTTCAGTGAAGTGAAATGGATAAAACCAAGGGCAGCTGACACAGAGGTCTGTTGGGTCAGGGATGTGTTTTATCATTCCTCCCTTCTTCCTTCTCTTCCCATCACATTAGTGGAAAGGTACCATGTACATTTGAAGGAGTACAGATCAGAGAAAACTGAGTACTTTGTTTTGACTATTCAGATGAACAGTGAGAATAATTTTCTGAAAAATGTTTTACTGTTCTTTATTTAATAGGAAATGAATATTTTTATGCAAATGAATGCAATAGAAATAATCACAGAGTCATCTGCTCTGAGTGCTCATTTGCATGTCTATATTCAACATCAGTTTGCAATCTGCAGGAAATTTTTGTTTGCATTTCAAGGGCAAACCAAGGTTTGAACATGCCAGGAAAAGCAATGTGTTGGTTTGAAAATCACAGTTCTGAAGGCTTTGTCCAGCCTGCACGGCATTAATATGAATGCTCAGTTTATGCCAAAGGAAGCTGCATTAAATCTCATCGAGGTCAGCTAAATTACTTTTTTTAAATATTTCCCTGCATTTGAAATGTTTTTTTTCCATAACCCATTTTAAAATTCTGTGTCAGAACTCTTGCTCCTACTTCCATACTTTCCTTCACTTTTTTCCTGTGAACAGTTGTATTCTGTGGTGGGTTCACGGAAGTTTATATTTGATTCAATGAGTTGAGTTTTGTACAAAAGGCTTTTAATTAATATACACGAAGGCCAAATTCTCTTTTTTCTAAATACAGTATATTTAAAGTGCTGCGAAGCATTGAGATGCAAAATCATTAGCTTGTTTCTAAATACAAAAGTTTTGTCTAATCCTATTTACAGTTTTCACAAAATCTCATGTCAGGTAAAGTATGTTTAATCCTAAGAGATTATTTTTTACTTGCTAAGACAATAAATTTAATCAATCATCTAATATCAAGATGATTTTAGAATTCAGCTTCAATTTTAAATTACCATTTAAAAGAAGTGTTGGGGTTTTTGGCAAAACTAGACATCAAATTTGTTTAGCATATAGGATGCACATTTTAATTAATTTACATGTTTCTATTTTAAAAGGTTTTATATCTTTTTTAACTTTTCTCTCCAAGAATACCTGATGTAACATCTTACTGGCAATCTGTTGATATACATCTGAAGATTTGCTGACACACAAATATGAAATAAATGTAAAAATACTTCACATTCTTTAAAAAATCCCACCTGAGACTAAGCAAACGCCCTACTCTACTTCTGTATTTCTATTTTTAAGATTTTGAAAGGATATAATACTTTTGCCAGTGATCATTTTATACATAATGTCCTCTTACCTCAGACCTCTTGTTCCTGGTTTTTAGCATTGTTACGTTTAACCCTTAAAAATCAAAACAAATGAAATATTAATTTGATGTTTTTAGACTACAATTCGCATTTATAAATTAATTTCAAATTGCAGTATTCAGGGGATCAAGGATCTGTCTGTGGCTGCAGGACTGTGCTATATATCTGAAGAGCAGAAAAAAGTTGTAGGTTGAAACTTAATTATGATACTGAACTTCACAGTCCCATTTTCTATAGAAAACTACAAAATACTGTAATTGTAAAATATTTTTACACTACTAGTTTAAAGAAATACTTTTCAAATGTAGATGTTTGCTAACTACAGTATTGCCAGTATGAGGGAGAAAGTGAAAGAGGTATCATCACTCCAGGTACAGAGAATTACACTCCACATTTGTGGGCTCAGTTTCATTACACAGAGTACCAGGAATGGTTTGTCATTGCTTTTCCTTATCTCCTTCATTCTGCCAAACATATATTTAAAAAAGAGGGTCCTTACGGCTGAAGTCTTTGTGAAGAAGGCAAAAGACATACAGGCAGCTTTAAAGGAAAAAGACTCTTCTAAGACTTTGCCCTCTAATATGATAACCAATATATAACTTTATATAAAATTTGTGACTTTTAAAATTGAACTTACTTTGTTGTATTTGTGCTTTTATTATCTGGAGAGTATCTAAATCCATAAATGATGTTGAAATGTTAGACTCTGGGCATGAGGTCTGTAGCAGAAAGCTGAAGTCAAAGCCACATCCCACGTTCTCTTTCTTTGAGAAGAAAGATAAAGAAGTGTGATGTCTCCTGGGTAATGCTATCTGATTTTTATTTGGAAAACATGCCACTTGTTGGTCTGGCCGTGCTCTGGATGTTGATGGTATTTGGCTAAAAGGCAAAACAAAAAAACCCAAAATACACAGCAAAAATAAGTGGAAGAAGCCAGTTCAAACAATAATGTGACTGGTGAATAATGTGACCAAGGGGTTTGTAAGATCCCCGAATGCCAAGGTACCTTTTCTTTATTTATCTGTGAAGTTGTGACTCTCCCTGGCAATAGCTGATTGCAATGCAGAGACTGACTACAAGTCAGAATGAATGACGGTGTTAACCAAGCAACAGGAGGAATGGAAAAACATATTGTTCACCTTCCCCTTTTTGACAAAAATTGATTGCTTCTAGTGTGTAGTTTTTATGAATCATCAAGAGAGTGTGTCAGAAGAATTCTGAAGACCAGATGTGCCTTTGTTACTTAGAAAATAAACTATGGACTGCCTGAAAAAACAGAGGCTGTGTGGACAAGCCTCAGATTTCTGCCACCTGTTTTCTGAAGAATGAAAAATACGGAAAAAGATTAATAGTGTGACTGAAAAGAGGTACAAAAGTACAGTCTAAGTTAATCTTAAAGCTGTATGTAAAATAATTGTCTGGTTTTAAGAAGTCAGATGCTGATGTAAAACTGTATACCATGTGTTTTCTTATTTTACCAAATAATTTGTTCACCTAATGAAATTCTGGCTCCAGCAGTGGCCAGTAACTGACACTGGGAAGAGATGAACACTACACAACATATAGAGCTGTATGTAATGTCTGGAACTAAGGAAATACTTTTCTTACTCAGACTAGTTCTGTCTTTGTCCCCATTTGTGCATACCCAAGTGCAAATTAAACACTGATAATTTATACCTGGTTTTTCCTAGAGCTTTGTCTGACTGATGCATTTCTTCCATTACATTGTCTGCATTCTGAAAAGCAACAACGCTTCCACAACCTGCAGCAATACATCAATATTTGCATAAAAGCAGTTTAATTCACTGACCATGAACACACAGCATATGCAGTTATTTTGGGACATTAAAATATTATTATAAAGAAGTACAGGGAATAACTATCAGGAAAAGAAACTAGAGCAAGTTACATTTGACTAATTTTTATAACTTACTGAAATGTGAATGCATAACATTGAATTCTCTTTATTTCTTTGATAAGTTTATTAATACAGTGCACTATGAAAGCAAAGAACATCTAAAAACAAAATCCAGTTACAGCTCCTATCTCAGGAGAACAGAAATGGAACACAAATACTGACAGAAAATCTACAGAAGTACAGTATTTAAAAATATGAAAATGAAAACAAATCTCAGGCCTTTACAAAGCTGGAAAGTAACTCTGAGTTTGGTTTCATATTTTGTTATGGTTTCAAAGTTTTGACAAACAGCCAGGTTTCAAGTTGTTATTGTTCTTTTCCAGCTTCAGATCCACATTTTACACCTTAAACACGTAAGCTTTGGGTTAGACTACCTTTTTTGCTTCTCCTCTTATTTTGTTGGTTGTCAGACATACTGTCCTTAAATGTATTCATGCCCAGAAACCTGAAAAGAATATTTTGTTAATTGATTTCTATTCCAAGTATACAAAGTGTTAATTTCTATTTCATCATTTAAGAGACAAAAGTAAGACAAAAATTTTTTAAAAGTACTTGAAATTATATAAAGTATTGTAACTTAGCCCTTTGCTGTGAATGCACGGAACCAAAGAGTTCAGAATGTTTTCAGAGCTAAAACCACAACACATACTATGTTGAATTTGACTTGAAAGGGCTTTCCCCTTAATTAGAAGATTGTAATGTGCCTTTCCCATAACTTATCAGCAGTAACTGTGGGAAAGGAGTTGGCTGCCACCCTCCTGGTCAATACAGCTGTGTGTGGGCAATACTGACCCTGCTTACAGTCAATGCTGTTCTTGGCTGTGGAGAGTGTGCTGGGAGCTGCTTCGTAATTATAAAAACATCAACCCTCTTTCCCAAGATTAAACTCCAACTCTAGCAATTCCTTAAGAAGACAGTGGCATAAACAGCACAGAACAATCCCAAAGTGCAGACGCGTACAGAAGAAACATGAGAGGGTTAAGTCAAAGGATTGGGAGTTTTGAAATTCTAGAAAGCTAATTCTTAAAAGAAAATGAATCCCTTGATGGATTTAGGAGTACTCCTGAAAAACATAGTGAACTTCAGTTTTTCAAGTGTCAAGAATACAAATTAAAGACAGTGAAACTAGCTATAGAAGCAGCTATAGAAGCAGCTATAGAAGCCAGCACTCTTGATATCTCATGCTAAAGGCCAGATAATCCATTACAATGTTCATCCTATTATATTCGCCTGTTAAGAGTCAGATGGTGAACTTGTACAAACTTTCCCCTTTTTTTGGATACACAAAACACCCCTTCAAAATAGTAAAACAGAGAATGTTCTGTAAAAAGGCATAAATAAGTCTTACCTGTTCTTCAGTAGCAAAGAGTGAAAGAGGCACAGCAACCCAAAGGGAAGTTACAGAGCATTTTCAGCTCGCAGCTGCCTTCCTTTGCTGGCCAGCGAGGAATTCGACAGCAATTACACACACTTTGATTTTATTTTCGGCTGTTTCCCTGAGTGCGGAGCACACAGGAGTCATTCCCCAGACAGGCTCCTCTGCAGGCAGCTCCAGTGTTGAGTTTACACGATGTCGCCCAGGTAACCCCCTCACCCCGGGGAGAATTTGGCTTGCAGGAGTTTAATTCAAAGAGCAGCAGTGACCTATGAAAACCAACACTGCCGAGCTAAACTCGGCAGCAATTTAAGCTCCAATCACAAGCTCTCTCAGCACACAAACCAAACCCTATTTCTATCTTCTGTTTGCCTCCATTTATGCTTTTAGTACCTGATACATTTCCACGTAATTTTAATTTCGCACTCAGTCCCCTCACCCCAATGCTCTCACGAATATTTGTAATCTCCGTTCTAGCCGCAGATTTTAAAGATATTTCCTCTTCTTTTTTAAGTAAGAAACTGTGCTAAGGGACAAGACGGGATAAAAGATGTAGAGTGGGGCTCAAGCTGAATTAAAAGGGTGTTAAAGGGAGCTGCTTTGCTGAATGCCAGAGGCATTTGTCGCCGTCCCCTGGGTGATACAAGCGAGTGGGAAGGCTTTGGATTAGGCGGGAACAGGGACACCAGTCCTGGGGTAGACCTCAGTCCCCGGCTGGGTGACAAGGGCTGTGTTACTCGTACATCTGAGGGACCCCTTCTCGGCTGGTCCTGACGGAGCCGGAGAATCTGGGGGGGAGCGACCCGCGGCTCAGCTTCGCGCCGTTGTGAGGCGACCGCGCTCGCGGGCGTGCCCGTGACGGGTTGCAGCCAGCCGGGAAGGAGAGATGAGGGGCGGGAAGCCCAGGGAGGCAGGAGCCGAGCTGTGCGGCACCCCCACCGGGACGAGCCATGACGGGAAGCCGGGCCCTGAGCAGAAGCCCGGCTCTGAGGGAGCCCGGGAGGCATAGGCTCTGAGGGAGGTCCAGGCTTTGAGAAGGCAGCGGCACCCACCACGCTCCCGGCTGCCTCCGCCGCGGGGGAGGGGGGGCGCTAGTGGCGCAAGATGGCGGCGGACAGTGAAGTGAGTGTTTGTGCTACTTCTCCCGGTCTTTCCCTGTTCCCCGACTGACTGTCCCGCTCTCTCCCCCGGCTCTCTCCGCTCACCGCCTCTCCCCCTCTCTCCCCGCAGCCCGAGTCGGAGGTGTTCGAGATCACGGACTTCACCACCGCCTCCGAGTGGGAGAGGTAGGTGCTGCCGCGCCCCTCACTCAGCGCGGGGTGACGCGCGGGCTCCGCCGAGCCCGGCCCGGCCGCTCCTGCCGGGGACAGCCGGACCGTGCGGCACGGCCGGTGCCTCCAGCTGGGAGCACCCGGAGCCTTTTCCCGGCTGTTCCGCGTTAGGCTCAGGCCGCGGCCGGGGAGCGGGTTAAGAGGCTCTAGTCGAGCTGTTTCTGAGCTTAGTGAAAGGTCTGTTTAATACCTGTTTCCAAGGGATTAGAATATACATTCAGAAGGCGTATGTGTTTTCTAAGTAGCTGTCTGATTATTAAGACGGCCGTCTCGTACCTGAAGCCTTTTAAAGTTAGCAGAAAACGTACAAAGAAATTTAAGGTGAAGAATGCTCTTGCATTGTGAATGTATTATTTTCTAAATGCTTTTTCCAGTCATGGTGTTTATGACAGGAGACAAGAAATTTAAAGTGCTGCGTTTTAATTATTAATTTAGTGTATAGTTTTGTCGCAAATGCTTGTTTATCTGTGAACAATGAAACAGGAGTTAAATGATACATGCCGCAATACCAGAAAAATAAGAAAGTGAGATTCTTAAAACAGTCAAAAGATGCTCATAGCAGTTGGTAAAAGTAACTATCATATGAAATTTAAGCATGGGAGGACTGTTTTATTTGTACAAGGAAGCAGTTGTTCTGGCTTTATTGTGATACTTGTTGTTGTGGGGGTTTTTTGTTTGTTTGTTCTTTGGGGTTTTTAAGGAATTCCATAGTATAGTAGGACAACATATTTCGTGCTTTCGTGTAGCTGAATTATAATACAAATGTAATGTTCAGCAAATAAGAATGTCTTCCCTCCTCCCTAATAGGTTTATTTCAAAAATAGAAGAAGTATTGAATGACTGGAAACTTATTGGGGTTTCTTCAGGCAAACCTCTAGAGAAGGTCAGTTACTGCTTCTGAATTTTCCTGTAGCATTTGAGTTGCTACCTAGTAATACAGTAATGCACACGTATTTAATCTTTGCTGTTTTCTTAGGTGTGGCAGATAATGACTTTATTGGGGAACTTCACTTGAAGAAGTGTCAATTTGACAAACAGTTGCTGTAAATTCATTCGTGGGCCATCTGCCAAACAGGCTGTTTCCTTGACAAAGGTGGATCTTCATGTAGGGCTGATTTTTTTATTTCCAGTTTGAATCTGGAAACATGCTTGAGGCTGCTCTAAATACTTAGGGAATCTTTTTGTCCTGTCTTGTGCCTTTGTCACACCTCATGTACTTAAACCTCATGGCTGAGGTTTGCACTGTGCTACTTGTGACTCAGTGAGTTTCATAGATGGGAGAGATTTTTTTCAGAGTCTAATTAGAGCCTTTGTGATGCTTTCTCAGTCTTGTGAAATGCAGAGGAAATTGCTGAGCTCTTCTGCATAGTAATGCAGATAAATTCAGCTGGTTTGTGTGGAATGGCTGCTGTGTTTCCAGAGGAATTTTATTGCTTTTCATTCTAGTCAGGTAGAGAGTATTTAGAATAAAAACTTACGTTATCTAATGAGCTGCACCTTAGCTGTCCCTGTATTCCTACATGTCTTCTTTTCTAGACCAGAGCTCTCTTCTTAACACCCTTTAAGATCAAAGGGTTGACAGAGTTGTTTTGTTTTAGTAGGAGCCATGATGCTGCTTTTCTTAGACATTCCCATGCTGTATTTTTGTTTAAAAAATTAGTTATCCTTACAGGTGTTTTGTAAGTTATAGATAAAAATAATAATTTCTTGGTGAAAGTAAATATCAAGGTAATATTTGCACAGAATGGTTTAGATATAGATAAAGTCCCAGGTGGGAAACTGCTGTCTCTAGGCAAAGCTGAGGGTGCATATGCTTCAGATGTGTAGTTGCATATGGGAAGATGCAAATCTTTATTGCCATGTAGACTGCAAGATGATATTTGATCTTTGGAATGAACATAATTATTGGCAACAGGGATTTTAGCATCCAGCTACCTTTATAGTGAAGAGCTTTAAAAATTTCTTTATGAAATTAAATCATGCTTAGCCATTAGGCAGTAGAAAAACATAAATAAACATTATTGATCATGTAGGCAGTATACTTTTAAAGACTAATGAATGTTAACCTAAATTTATGGGATAATATAATCTTTTTTTATATGCAGGGTATATTCACCACAGGAACATGGGAAGAGAAATCGGATGAAATTTCATTTGCAGATTTCAGATTCTCAGTTACCCATCATTATCTTGTACAAGAACCCAGTGACAAAGATGGGAAAGAAGAGCTGGGAGAAGGTACCTGATAGTTCCCTTCCATAGTTTTAAGGATAATGACAAAAGATAGTGTCAGAACGTGGAGTCCACAGTGTGCTGATTTGTGTCTGTGTGGGATTTTCTGAGGTCTGATGAGTGTGATCTGAGATTTCTGCTTTTAGTTTGCTTGCATTCGCACAGTGCTAATACAAGCCAGTTGTAGGTGAGTGGGATGGATGTGATGGTACATTGATTATGTATCAATTTTTGTCACAGATGCCCTTCCTCTGCCAATGCAGGACTTGCTGTGCATGAACAATGACTTTCCTCCTCGAGCCCACTGTCTGGTGAGATGGTATGTGTGTTCCTCTCATCTCTACTGCAAATCAGCATAGCAGTTGGAAAATCAGGCACAATCAGTTGTATAGTTCTTTTTCAATTCAAAGTTAAAACTTCAGTAAAATGATTTCTTGTACTGGACACAAGAAAGGAGTGCAAAATAAGCCCACCATAGTGGGCCTGTCTTTACTCTGGTAACTTGTCTGAATTTCATAGATTAACCAAGCTTTTATATATGGTGCATATATTTAGGTGCATTCTTAAAAAGGAAGGCTGCACCACCTTAAGAAACAACAACTATATTCTTAGTAATGCAAATTTTGAGCACAAAGTAGCATTGGTTCTAGAGAGATTGGTTTTATGTATAAACAATTTCAGCCGTTACTAATATCAACTGGAAAATCTCAGGACTGATAGACCTGGAAGTCCTCCCAGTCAAACACATTACAGTGTTGGAATTCTGTTAAGCTCAGGTAGTTGGTGATTCCAGGATCTGCAGCACTCCACGCCCACTCAGTTCTTGATCTCTCTAAAAAAAGAGGTACTTGCATCAAATTAACAGATTCCATAATCTGTTGGTGACGATTAGGTTCTCCAGGTCACAATATTTTTTAAAAATGGTGTTTCAGCTAGCATGCCAGAGACTAGAAATGTGCTTTTTTCTCTTTCTCTCTCAAGGTACGGCTTACGTGAGTTTGTGGTTATTGCCCCAGCTGCAAATAACGATGCCGTTGTTAGTGAATCCAAGTGTAACCTTTTGCTGAGTTCCATTTCCATTGCACTGGGCAACACTGGCTGGTAGGTGAAAGCATAAACCTATTACATGTCCTGGTAAAGCTCCAGCATACTGCATGTGTGAGGAAAAAGAAACTGCTAGCCAGATACATTCAGAGGGGGTTTTTTTTGTATTTGCACTGTAATATTGTTAGAGAAGGACTGAAAAAAATCCCCATGTATAAAGATTGCATCAATGTTTTGTTTATTTTCATTATTGTTTAAAAACCTTAAAGGCTTTTAAAAGCTGCTAGAAGATGTTGGAATAATTGGTAATTGATAAAACACCACTTCTGCAACAGGATTTCTTCCCTATGTGTAGTAACAATAACTTCTTATTCTTCCTCAAAAATTATATAGACTGAAAATGAGGTAAGTGAAGTCATGGATAGGGCTGTGACTCAGATGGCAATTTGTTAGGCATTCTGTTTCATTATGACATTAACAGTATTTGTCTTTGATTCCTAATAAGTGTTTTAAAGTGTGTTCCTCTAAGAGAAAATATATTCAAAAGGGTGAAATTATGTTGAAATTATTCTAGAATATTCAGCTAGTTGTAGAGACTACAAGACAGCAGGACATTTTAAGTATTCCTGTTTTGTAGCCAGGTGCCACTGTTTGTGCAAATCCATCAGAAGTGGCGCCGGATGTACGTGGGGGAGTGCCAGGGCCCGGGCGTGCGCACGGACTTCGAGATGGTTCATCTGCGCAAGGTGCCGAGCCAGTACACCCATTTATCAGGGCTGCTGGACATCTTCAAAACCAAGATCGTAAGTATAAAACTGATGTTATATATAATTTATGTTCAAGCCCTAGAGTGTTTGAGAGGATTTACTCTTTACATTGAATTTGTTCTCTGATATTTCAAAGGGCTGCCCTTTAACACCCCTGCCTCCGGTTAGCATGGCTATTCGCCTTACCTATGTGCTCCAGGACTGGCAGCAGTACTTCTGGCCACAGCAGCCACCAGGTAGGAGACTTGTGTCCTCAGAATAACTTGTTTTCAGACAAACACTCAGTGCTAAAGAAAATGTTTATGTATCTTGCCAGAAGAATTAAAGATTTTCTGCATTACTAGGAAGGACTTCAGTCCAATCCCACTCTGTATGATGGGCAAGCCAGCTTAAAGCTGCTCTTAAGTTGTCTGTGGCTCATGGCTGGGATAGGTGTTTTGGTAGGCCTGTGCCTGGAAACATGAGGGTTAGTCAGCATTTAGAAATACAGTGATGTTTCTAAAATGGTGGTATCTGTGTGGAGTGAAAAGGGTGACTGACTATGAATCTCTGAAGAATTCTGCCCTGAATTCTCTAGGGAAATGTATGGATTCAGGTTCTAGTAGTATTTGTGGGAGCATTTGTCAATTATTTCCATAAAGTACCTTATTTTGATACTTAACTATTTAAGTGTATTAACAGTGGGAAAAGCAGAAAATACTGTATGGACCTCACTTGAGGTAAAGGTTTGCATTTTTGTTGTTGCTGACACAGTACTAAATTTAATGCAGGAAGAATTTCTGAACAAGTCTTGTTGCAGTAGCCTTGCATGAAAGAGAAAAAGGGGAGAAATAATATATAGTCTTAAATTTAAAGTATTTAGAACAGACTTGGTAAGTTTATGCCATGATGATGCTGTTTAGGAAAAACAGGTAGTTACTCGTTTGGTATTCTCAAAATGATCTCTCATATTGTTGCTTGATGGTGACACTGTCCTCCTTGAGTATCAAGGATTTGTTTTTAACAGACCTGTTTCTGAGTCGGTAGTAGGAGAAAATAAATAATAAACTTCTCAAAGGTAAACAAACCCATAGAAAAAGGTAGATATTAGTTCCTCCTTAACATCCATTTTACTAGTGATGTGATGTTTTAGGTACAATGTGGAGGAACAGTTAAAATGCCCAAGTTCTTTTCTTGACTTGGTAGTAGTTTTACGTAAGAAGCTTGAAGTATTTAGGGTACATTTGGAGAGATGGAACTCATGTGGCCTTGGTCTGGTTATCTAATTGTTTGGCTTTCCTTTGCTTAAAAAAAAGTACACTCATCAAAATCCTGTGTTTAGAAGAAGTGTGCAGTGAGGTTGATTCTGTGTGCTCTGTAGCTAAGGAATGTATGTTGAACATGTATTTAAAGAGAATCGTGGTTTTTAGAGAGAGAAAATCAGTGCTGTTTTAAATGATAGTTCCTCTTTGGTTAACCAAGTTTACCTAAAGAGCTTGGGAAATGAATTCCACAGATTTTATCTTTTTATTGTTTCTGTAGACACAGAATCTGTTTTCTGTAGTCTCTCTTTGCCTTGCCATAGTTGTTCACTGAGTCAGATCCCTGGTTTGTCATGGGCGAGTTGTGTCACTCTGGTCATACTTCTTGATTTGAGCACTTTGAATAACTTCACTCCTTTAGAGGATTCTGGTTAAGGGAGCCAGTGTCAAAGTGTGTTGCAGAAACTGGAAATGGACAGCATCAGTTTTACTGCTGTTGCTACGTGCAGTTGTGGTTTTATGTTCACTGGGAAGAACTAGGCCTGTAACTTATTTACCATCACTCAATTAGCTCTTCTCAAATAAAACCAAAGAATTTAAATGACTTTTTTCTTCTCTGAAGAACAAATTGAGTAATTAAGTTATCCAGATACTTTATCTGTGCTAATAGCTCACTTGTTTTGTTTGTAAACAGTTTGCCAGATGCAGTTAAAATTGCAATCAGATGCTGTAACAGCATTATTATAATGGTATTACAATACATTATTATTATTATCCACTTCAATTTTTGTTCAGTGGAGGCTGTCTGGTTTTGATTTATGTATTTGAAGGATATAACATGGGAAGTTCCTCAGGATGCTGGGAGCATCTTTAAGTATCTGGGATTCAAGGGAATCTCCAAGATCTTTTGATTAAGTCCTCTTTTGATAAAATTGTCAACATTTTAAAAATAGTTGTTTTTTCACTCTGCAGCGTTGCTCTGCCAGAGTCTTCCTTTTCTGCTTAGAGCTGATTTCCTGCCCAAGTATTTTATGGCACTTCTGTGTCTGTTCTTATATCAACATTGAATCTTTAGGTCTGTCTTCATAGCTGTCATCATTGCCTGTATGAAGGGAATAACCTTCCCTCAATATGAATTACAAGAATTTTATCTGTCCCTTTGAATGTCCTGTTTCATGATTACTTCCCAGTTTCTGTTGGAAGCAGTTACTTTGACTGTATGTTAGGATTGTGTTTTCCTAGCTCAGTCATCTTAACTGCCCAGCTATTCTCTGGTCATGCTACATGTTACAGTTTTTGCTGTGAAATGAATATGAGACACTGCTTCAAATGTTCCACAAATTCTGTATGGAAAATGTGTTGATTTTTCTCCAGATATAGATGCTCTAGTTGGGGGAGAAGTTGGAGGCCTGGAATTTGGGAAGTTACCATTTGGTGCCTGTGAAGATCCTATTAGGTAAGAGGAGAGTTCAGAAAACTGTTTTATAACTTCCTTAATGGAGGACTTAAAGGTGTGTTATTTCAAATCTTAACTTTGCCTACCTACCACTTAGCATGTCCAACAGATTTTTAATTATTCAAGTACAGCAGAAACATCTGTGAAGGGTGATGGTTTAATAGCAAATAAGACCATTTGCAAAATTGTCTGATGATATTCATAGTCCAAGCTCATATGTCTTCTACTATAAACTTCTGCAGTACCCCATTTATCTCTGAAATTATTATGTTGAAATGATGATACCTCAAGATGAACCTTCAAAATGATGTGCTTTTCAAGGGTTGGACTTGCTCTCGTGTACGCAGTGAGAAAACTTACTGGAGAACAAAATACATAGAGGGAATCAAATATGAATTCTCACAAATACCTTTTAACATATGAACTGTGATGGAGAAAATACTTTCTGCTAGCACTTAAAGACTGAAATCTTGTTTTCTTTCAGTGAGCTGCATTTAGCTACAACATGGCCTCACCTTGCAGAAGGGATAATTGTTGACAATGATGTTTATTCGTAAGTATCTTGTCTGAGTTGCAGATATTTACAGATGTGCTTTTTTTTTTCACTACTGCATTTTAGTGTCATCTCAAACACTGTGTGGCTTTGCATGTGAAAAAGAACCCATTTTGAGGAATGCTAATGTCAGCTGGTAGAACATCTCATTTGGGAATGCATTTCTGTGTGAGAAAATATTATTGTGTTGTAATCTCAGCAGAACACAAACCCCTGGTTTTGAGCATATTCTCATGTTAGACTTGAAAATTTTGTGTATTGCATATTTCTTGGGAAAGATGACAGTGGAGCATGGAAGGTGGAAAGAATTCACTTGCTTGACATCCCTCTCCCAAAAACTGTCATCCAGTTTTTCAGCTGAAGAGGAAGAAGTGTATACTGATACTTAAAACAATAAACCCCATTGGGTTTTTTCCTTCTTTTTTATGCAGAAATGAGTTTTTTTAATATTAATACACTTTAAAAGAAGACAGGTCTAACTGAATTGTTCTCATGTCATGCATATACATGAGAACAGGGACTCTTGCTTGCATTTCAGTGTTTGTCCTGTTCTCCTGTGTAATTTGGTGCACATTGTGGCTTCCATGATCTCACTGGTCATGACATGACATTTAGTGAGAATTTGGTACTCATCTTTTGAATACTTACACTGGCATTTGGTTTTCTTTTTTCTTTTTTTTGTCTTTTAATTTTTTCTTCTATTTTTTTCTTTTTTCTTTTTTTAAAAATTTTTTTCCCCTAAGTGACCTGGATCCTCTTCAAGCACCCCAGTGGTCTGTGAGAGTCAGAAAAGCAGATAACCCTCAGTGTCTGTTGGGTAAGAGATCAGAATTTCCTGTCTTCTCTTGCAGCTTTTAAACGAAAACTGTTAAGTCTTGAAGTTAGGGTTGAATTGTTGATTACCTGATGGCCTCTCTTTCCTCACTCCCCTTATTTTTTTTGAGTGGACAGTATTTTGGGCTTCTTTTTCAAGAACACAAGCTTTGCAAATACATAAGTTTCTGTTGTAGTTTATTCTGTGTCTGTGTACAGTGAAATTCATTGCTGTTCTTGTTTTACCAAGTTCCAGAAAATAAGAATTTTCTCTGTGTTCTATGAAAATGTAGATTTCCTAGAGTCCTCTCATTTCATTAAGTGTGTTCTGCATGTATCCATCTCCTTAGTTCAATCAAGCTGTCTGACAGGGAGGATGAGTACTTCTGGAGAGCTGTACTCTCCTGTCCATGCCTTTAAGCTTGTGGGGACAAGGGCTTTAGAACTTTCCAAGTTTCATCTGCTTTGGATGAAGAAGTAATTAAATTGTGCTAAGAGCTGTGCTCTGGAGAGGTGGCCCAGAGCTGCCTGGGTGTGCATTCACCTAAACTTTAATTATGTGGTTTAAGATATTTGTGCTTCAGAACAAATTATCAGATGTTCTTTCAGATGAAAAGATAAAAATTACTGTCCCTGGGGCATCGTTTTGAGTGTTGGCTCATTGTTCAGTGAGATTTTTGGCTGAGTTCAGAAGCTTGGTTCCTCTTACAGGTGACTTCCTTACTGAATTCTTCAAGCTTTGCCGTCGGAAGGAGTCAACTGATGAGATACTTGGAAGGCCTGCTTTTGAGGAGGAAGGGAAAGGTAAAACTAAAATCCAGTTGATTTTTGTTATTTGTATTTAATTGTTTTGTATTATTTTACGTTCCCTGTACCCTTATCTTGACTTGAGATTGGTATTTATAACTCTTACACATTCTCTGTAATACTCCTGGGAATTTTCTGGCCAGGGCTACGTGATGAAATTTTTCATTAATTCTAGACAAGTTTAGCTCCCAGAGTCCCAGAGGGACAATTGCATCTGTTATAGTTAAATCTGTTTCCTTTTACAGGAATATAAAAGCTTAAAATTGGACTAGAATGTACAAGAGTTGGTTTTGAGGATGCATCAGATTTGTCTGTATAGTTTTATGTATTTTTGGTTTTTCAGTTTTCTCCTTTTTGATGTACTCCATAGTACATGTTTAGCAGCCAGTTTAAAGAGCCTTTAATCTGTCTGAAAGGCTTTGCTCTCATCCTCTCCATTCTTAAAATGAATTTTAAGGAAAAAACAATAAAAACTCCCCAAACCAGCTGACCTGCAAGTCAGACTTTGTCCCAACCATATAAATACTGCCATCTTTTTGATGTCTCTGTACCTTTCTTTTGCTTTTCTTGCAGTATATAGTGAACCTTCCCTTCCTTCCTGCTGTTTGTCACCTCTTCTTCCCTCCAAATATGGCCTGCATCAATGTATTTTCCTTGGTTATACTTGATCTTAGTTTTGATGGAGATTGCTAGAGAGCTTAAAAAGGTGTTAGACTAAGGAGGGTGTGTTTTTCTCATAGCTTGACATACAGTTTCTTTAGCCCTTCTTAGCTCTAGTTTTCCTGAAGTGTTTGCCAAGATGGGCTTTTTCAGGCTGCTGCTAATTATTCCCTTATATTTGTCTGCTCTCCTTATAACAATATTAATTCAGTTTATTGTAAGAGACATTTTGAAGTTCACCAGCAGCAACTCTGAAAAAAACCCAGTCTTCTGATTTGAGGAGTTTACCTGAGGACTTCAAAACAGAATTGTGCTTACACTTATGTGAGGTCAGTGATTAACAGAGGATTTATTTAAGATTTATCTGAAGTTTTAGCATATGCTTGAGCAGTCTTTGTTACCTACAGTGTGTTTATTGGTATGGTGTATGAACAAGGTTTAAACTCTGAGTCTTCAGCAGACTTTTGGGATACTCTGTTGGTAACACTGCAGTAGCAGTGCTGCTTCAGCAGGCACTATCTGCAGCCAGCTCAGTCTAGACTTTAGTTGGTGAATTAAATCAAGGACAGTCTGTGACTCATTTGTGACCTTCTGCTGCTTGTATTTGCTAAGAACAGTGAATGTCAGGCATGGGACCTGCCAGCAGAGGTGTAGCTCTGGTTCACAAGGGGTTAAAGATCAATACAAGGTAAATAGGCTGAATAAGACAGGTGAACTTCTAAAGAGATATGGTGTAGTGTTTGAGTTTTATTTTGTTCTGATTGCTTTTATTTTATTTGCTAGAGGTTGCTGATATCACCCACGCGCTGTCAAAGCTCACAGAGCCAGCACCAGTCCCAATCCCCAAATTATCAGTCACAAACATGGTTCACAGTGCCAAGAAAAAGATCCGCAAGCACAGAGGTGTGGATGAGTCTCCTTTGAACAATGATGTGCTGAACACCATTCTCCTGGTGAGTGAGCTGTCCATGCATGTGGGGTTCAGAGAGCACATGGACTTCATGCTGCCACTGATGCATTGGGTTTATAGGCTATGGCAAATTGAAAGGTATCTGATGTCAGTTCCAGTATTTGAATGGCATTTATCAGCTTCTTGAGACAGCCCAAGTTGTTACAAGTCTGTGTACTGTAAGTGGGCTAAAATTAATCTCTGAACTCTGCCAACAGTTTTAATTATAGGGATTGCTGGTATGAAGCCAGCAGTAGCTTTATGGAGAAAGTGGGAAAGCAGGAAAACCATACTGATGGAAGGTTAATTATTTTTTTCTTCAAGTTCTTATTTCCTGATGCTGCTGACAAACTTGCAGATGGGTTTGAAAACAGAGCCAGCACTTCAGCAGGAAGCAATCCTCCTCCAGAGAATGAAGATTATGTAAGTTTTGCTGAGTGACACCAGAGAGAAAGCAATTTTGAGTACAGACTTTGCTGGGGTTGACGTACATCTTGCAGTAGTTAACTTCTGGAAAGAGGAATTTGCCTTTGTGGAATCTCTAGATAGAAATAGTGATGATTTCTGTTTCCTTGTAATTTCTTTTTCTTCCACAGACTAGTTTTTGGTATCTTCCGAGCTTAAGATGTTGCTTAGCCACTTCCATTGACAAACAAGAAAGAGATCACATGGATTTGGAAAAAAATGCCATTGTTTCTGTATTTCTTGCTTTCTTTTATTTCTTCCCTAGAATCTCTTCAGTCACTTTAAGTCTGCTCCATCTGACAGTCTGACATACAAATTAGCCTTATGTCTTTGTATGATAAACTTCTACCATGGAGGAGTCAAAGGAGTGGCACACCTTTGGCAAGAGTTTGTGCTGGAAATGCGTTACAGATGGGAGAACAACTACCTTATTCCAGGGTAAGATTTGTTGTTGTTAGTGCTCCTTTGTCAAAGAAAATGTTCTTTTTTCCAGGAACTGAGTGAGGTCACTGTGACTTTGAAACAGACAGTTTTGGGGGTTTTTAATTGCACATGCTATCCTCTATTTTTATTACCCTACTTCCTTAATGCAAGAAAGGGCAGGGAGTAGGGAAAAGCATCTGTGCCTTCCTTTGACAACTTTGGGATGCCTGTGCAAGCTCAGTTTAGAGATTCACTCCACTGTGTGAATGAGGGTGGGGAACAAAACTTCCTGTGATATAGTGTCACCTCTCTTCTAAGGAAGCTGTTCCAAGTTCCTGATGGTGCAATGGCCATTTCAGGTATTCCAGCCCTTCCAGGTTATGTCTGCTGCAGCAGAGCTTGTGGCAGACCAAACCAAGGGCTCTCTCAAGATGAGGTAGAGCAAAAACATATCCTACTTTTAGGTTTGGGGTATTTTGGTTGGGTTTGGGGTTTTCTGTTAATGTGAAAGACTGGCCATTCAACCACTAGTTTGTACTTTGAAATGGTTACACTAGCAGATAAAACAGAAGCTGAAACATATAGCAGTCACTCCACTGTATCATTGCAGTTTTAAAAGTACAGTCAAAGATGCTTAATTCCTGTTTGAAAGCAGTTACCTTTTCAATTTCAAACTGGAAAACTGACCAGGAAATGCAGGGTGTGTCACACTACTGTGAGTGATCTCTGAGCTCCTGAAATGACCTCTGGGAAATACATGTGATTTAAATTCTGGGCTTGTCTGCTGATAAAATAGAAGAGCAGTGTAGTTAAAGTGGTGGGGGGTGGGTTCAGTGTGGGTGTTTGTCCCTTATTTAGATTTCATGTGATTTAAGACCACATGTGTGTGAAAGATTCAACTTTATAATTGATAATGGTTACACTTCTACCTTTTGTTAGATTAGCTAATGGCTCTCCAGATCTGAGATGTTGTTTACTGCATCAGAAACTTCAGGTAAATATCCCAAATTTAAGAATGATTTTTCTCCTAAGGAAACTGTCAAAATTATAGCAATTATTAGCTAAATATATTGTTGTTGTAGATTTAGTTGTGCTTTTATTTTTTGGGTGTGAAATTCATTTATTGAGAAAACTTGTTATAGCAGCAAGTTCAGTGGAATTGTTATCTTGTAGAATTGTAAGACCTTTTCAGTGACTCTACAAGTTTTTCTGTATGATTGTCTCCATAAGGGAAAGAACTTCTAAACAATTTTATTTTTCTTCCTTTAACTTGTTAGATGTTAAATTGTTGCATTGAAAGGAAGAAAGCAAGAGATGAGGGGAAAAGGGGGAGCGTGTCTGATCGTTCACCTGGTGGTGCTTCTGGTGATGGTGCAAAAGGAGGAGACCACTCTGGAGATAACCCTGACAAGGAAAAAGAATTTGGCAAGTCTTGGGAATCGTGGAGTGACAGTGAAGAAGAATATTTTGAATGTCTCAGTGACACAGAAGATCTTAAAGGAAATGGACAAGAAAATGGCAAGAAAGGAGCAAAAGAAGGCAGCAAGGAGTCTGTAAACTTAAAACCAGAAGGTCGTCTGCATCCACATGGAAAACTGATGCTGCTGCATCCAGGAGAGCCTCTCTACATTCCAGTAACACAGGTGAGGGAGCAGGAGCTGAGCCAGATGTGCAACAGAATACACAGAATGTGACTCACACCTAGGATTGTGAAACTGTGAATAGTTTGCAGGTTACAGCCTTGTCTGTTGCTAAAATTGCTGAGTGTTTTTGACCTAAGACATCATTTTTAATTTTTAAAACTTAATGAGGCTGTAATCTCACATGCTCTTTGTTTCACCTGAGAGTTTGAGAGTTTTATTTGAGTGTCCTTACCAAAATTCCCTCCAAACAATATTTTTAAACAAGAATTAAGCTTCCTTGCCTGCCTTAAATTTGGGGTTATTTTTATTTCCAGTTCTTGAGGCATCTTCCATCCCCTCCTTACTTTCTTTCCTATGAAATAGGAACTGCTGTGGTCCTTCCACCACAGAGATTTCTGCCTGACTTTGCACAGTACTGGATCAGTTTTGCTGCTGTATTTGGGGTTTTTTTGTAATTTCTCAGCTCACATCTAAAAGGCCCTAGTCATCAGTTTTGGTGCCATTTTCTAAAGCAGGTTTATCATCAAACAACTAGAAATGTTACCTGACACCAACAGGCTTTCCTGCAGAGTGACTAGGGACAAAATAGGTGGTGCTGTCACAGAAAGTAGTTTGAAATCAGCCATGCACGAAGAATGCAGTGGTTTTCATTCTCCTGAGAGAAATTATTTCTAATTAATGTCGCTTTGCTTGGGTAAAACATATGAGCAGAGAGTAGTCAGGCAAAATGTTCTCAATTAATTATGTGCTGACAGTATGAACAGCAAGAATTCCGCATTGCTTTGGGTAGATTTTCATCCATCTCAGCAAAATTGCACCAAAACCTCCTGGATTTCACTTGGATTTTGGCATTTTGACAACATATCCTTATAGTGTTACTTCATTTTCAGGTTATTTTCTGTTTAGTTTCTTTGTTAGTGTTCTCTTCACGTGCACAACTTGAGGCTAGACTGTTAAAGCAGTAGAAAGTTGTGATGATTTCCTTTGAGAACAAACGAAGCAGAATGAACTTGTGGTGAGAGGGAGCTTCCCGCTCCTCCTCCCTTGCCTACGGCCGAGCCCAGGAGAGGCCGTTTGTAACCCTGTGTGTTCCCATGTCACAGGAGCCAGCCCCCATGACTGAGGACCTGCTGGAGGAGCAGTCGGAGGTGCTGGCAAAGCTGGGGACCTCGGCAGAGGGCGCTCACCTGCGGGCGCGCATGCAGAGCGCCTGCCTGCTCTCAGACATGGAATCCTTCAAGGTAGCACTGCTTGGACACTTCTGGGAGATTGGATTGCTTTCTTCTTTGTTAAACTGTCCCTCTTGCTTGTGTTGGACACTTCTGAAGGTTTCTAAGTTGTTTTTTTCTCCACAAAACAGTTCCCAATTAGTTTCAAGTTGAAAATAAAAATGTACTGGTACATTTACTCTTGGCACATTTCAAAATCTATGACAATGTGGTCTGTTATGCTGTAACATCCCAGTAAATTGACACACTGTCTGTGGGAAGGGCAAAAACCACATCAGACATACAATTGATCAATTGTGAATTAAAGCAGCTGTTCATCAGGTTGGGACCAGACTAGCTGTGGTTTTGGGTAATTTGTTCCATTTCTTATCTGAGCTCTGCAGAGGGAGCTAAGAGCACATCCACTGCTGTCATCACAGGAGCTCAACACTAAAAAGATTGGAGATTCTGTAATAGCTATATATATCTTTTTAATTATTGCAGTGTTTATGGTAAAATGATATAATGTGCTGTACAGTTATTTATAACAGTAATCAGTTTATTAACAGTGACTCATGGCATATGAGGTATATGTAGAAGTTTTATTTATATGGTGCAAGGAATCTAAAATCCCAGAGTTAAAATACAGAACCATAATTTGAAGCACAAATGCACTCTTCATAGGTACATCAAATAGAAAACTGGGATTCCTTTTATGTTCTGGACCTATGGATATAGTTAATTGTGTTGATATTGCATCTATGAAAAATGAAGTTATTTTTGTTTGGGGAAGATACTTTTTTAAAGTTTCTTTTAAAAAGAGGAAGAAAATATGAGTTTTGTCACTGGAGTGTTAAAAGATGTAAAGTCAGTGCTGAAAGCATGCTTAGGCAGCCCAGTGATTCCTTTAGTCTTTAATGGGATAAGCTTAGTGAAAATTCCCATTTATTGCATGTGGCAGGAGCCAGGTAGAATCTTAACAGTATAATTTTGAGCTTGCCTGAAATAACTGATGAATGTAGAATGAGAAGGTGATTTCGTTGTTGTTGTTGATGCTGATGTGGGTTTTACCCCTTGCCATTGCCTTGCTTTATGCTTTATTCCCTCACCCTCCCAGGTCTCTGTCCTGCTGTACAGTTTGTTGACTGTGGACAAAAGAATTCCCTGAGTTTTGTCTCTTATTCTGTGCTCTACCCACTAAACCATGTTGCTCTCCTACCCAGGCTGTCATGTTTTGATAGTATTTTCCAGGAACAAATTTTCTGTCCTCTCCTCCCTGCAGGCAGCTAATCCTGGCTGTTGTCTGGAGGATTTTGTGAGGTGGTACTCGCCTCGGGACTACATCGAGGAGGAGGTGGTTGATGAGAAGGGGAATAAAGTCATTAAGGGCGAGCTGAGTGCCCGGATGAAGATTCCCAGCAACATGTGGGTGGAGGCCTGGGAGACGGCAAAGCCAGTCCCAGCACGGAGGCAGAAGAGGCTCTTCGATGACACCAGGGAGGCTGAGAAGGTGAAAGCTCTGGGGCTGGTGCCAGTCTGGGCTGTGATGCTCCCTGCAGCCCTTCCTTCTTCCCCCTGCAGCATTTAAACACTGACAGGTCCTTGCACTGTGTCCTCGGAGTTACTGAACTGTTTCGTGCATGACTTAGGGTTGACTGGAAATTCCTGCTGCTGCACAGGAGGGTGTTTGAAGTACCTAAATGTACTGAATGTTACTTAGGTATTTTTTTGAATTATTAGTATTTTTACCTGCATATGTGTTAGGAACCTTTTAGTTTCCTAATACAGTTATTTTTAGTTTCATTCTAAAGTGTTGGGAGGATTCATGTAAAACTGCCTCTCAAGTCCTGTCTTAGAGTGGTGTTCCATTCCTGTGAATTCATCTTTCCTAGTTAACCTTATCTTTGGGAAGCAGGTTTGATCACTAAAGTACTAAATTTTCTAATGTTGCAGGTGCTTCATTACCTTGCAGTTCAGAAACCAGCTGACCTTGCAAGGCATCTCCTGCCTTGCATCATCCATGCAGCTGTACTCAAGGTAAAGGATGAAGGTAAATAATGTTTAATGAATTATTAAGATATTTAAGGGGGAACACTGAGGCAAAAATAACAACTTTGTTTCTTTCCTTAACAATAGAAGCACTAGAAGATCTGTCTTCAGTTAAGAAGATTATTAAACAGATAATATCCCATTCCAGCAAAGTGCTACGTTTCCCCAGTCCAGAGGACAAGAAGTTGGAAGTAAGGCTTTTATAGTGGCTGGGGCTGAAAACCTGATAGACTTTTGGACTGTTCATGGGAATGTTAAAAGAACAACTTTGTAACTTGCCCTTTTATTAAACTCTTGCAGGAAATCATAGCTCAGATTATGAGTGTGGAAGCCATCATTGCCAGGGCAAGGTCTCTCAAAGCAAAATTCGGGGTAGAAAAATGTGAAAATGAAGAGGAGAAAGAAGATCTACAAAGGTGACTGGTTTTTTTGAATTCTTATTTTTCACTGTGTTGTTTTGTTTTTCCTCTGATGCCCTTGTTTGTACTTTCAAATCTTAGGACTGATGGAAATGGTGACAATAAAGAAATACTTAGGAATCATATTTGGGTATCCCTGTCACTAGACTATCTAGAGATGGTATGTGTGGGTACCCTCAGTGCTCCTCCAATTAAGCGTCTCTTTGGAAACTTTTGATCCAGGGTTAATAGAATTTGGTTTTACCTTGACAGTACTGGGGACTAACTTTTTTTTTGTGTATATAAAAGGTGTATTTGATGAACTCTGTTACCATAGCAGTAAAATTAGGACTAGGAATTTAGTATTTTCTGTAAATATTATGGAATGAAATAGCCCCTTCCACAGTTGTTTTCTTATTCTTGTCTCCTTACTGATGTGAAACATATCACCGAGTGCTCTGAATGGGAAGTGACAAGGGATGTTCCCTTGCATCACTACCTGCTGTCAGATTATTTACTTGCTGCTCAAGATGACTAATATGTTATAAAGCCCAGGTTAACTCCTTGCTGCTGTGCTGGGAGGGAGAGATGACATTTGTGCAGTACATGTTGGGAGTTCAGAGATGTGGTGTCTGACCAAAGCAATGTCTTTGTGCTAAAGAAAATTGTCACATTGGGAATACTTCTGCATGGCCAACACCATGGAGGCTTGCTTGTTGATTTTATCCATCTGCTTTAGGAGCCTGGGTTCCATTCTTGGGTAATTGAGAGGAGAATTTTTTCCTTAAACTTTTAGAATAGAGAACCAAGAGAATGTGCCAGTTCTCACCCCGAGCAAATGATGCTTGGTGAAGGCCTTGGCAATGGGAAGCAGCTCCGGGTTTAGATCAGCACAGTGGATCTGGCTGAGGATTAAACATTCCTTTTCCTTTTCCATCATTTGTTCCATCAGATTTGTAAACAGTCTCCTGGAGCAGCCGGAAGTGTCCGTTGTTGGTGCAGGAAGAGGACCTGCTGGCAGCATCATTCACAAGCTGTTTGTGAATGCTCAGAGGGTAAGAGAGGGCTCTGGGTCGCTCTGCAGACACTTCTGATTTAACCAGGATGAGGCAATGAGTTATCATATGGTGCCAGTGTATTTTGTCTACGTATCTGCATGTATTGTCATGAATGTGCTTGAGGTGTTTTCTGTGACGTTCAACGTGATTTTGGCAGTAACGGAACCTTGCAAGACCAAAGAAGAGTGAGTGAGCTGGGATGTTAAGCAATTGAAGCCAGCTGGGTAGATAGAGGTGTCAGCAATGCTTCAAATGGTAACATCAGTAATGCTGTTAGGGCACAAATGTCTGCCTTATCACTGCAAGATCAAGTGTTGTTTCACATAGGAATGTAGAGAAACAGGCCATAATATTATATATTTAGAAGGAGTAACTTCTTAAACTGAGGCTTCTGCTTGGAATACTTGAGATTTCTTCTGTGGAAACCAGCATGCTTAGGAAGTTTCAGTTCCTTTTCAGTAGGATTCTGCATTCAGTTTATCAATTCCCGGTGTTGCATCTGTTTTCTGGAGACCTTTCCTTTGCTGATACTGATGTAAATGTTGCCTTTTTCTCTTAAGCAGTCTTTGGAATAATTAGCCTGAAAGTATTGATATCCAAACCTCATGGACTGCAGTCAGCCTTCAGTTTCAGTCAGAACTACACCTGTTCATAGCATCAGATTTTCTAACTCAAATTTAACTACAGTGATAATAACAAGGTAGCAGCCTGAAATCCCATTTGGAAATAATTGCTGGAAAAATGTTATGATTGGGTGTTAAACACTTTAAAGGGATCAATGCTTTTGTAATAATCTGTGTTTTGCAACTCAGCATAAAAAGGACCATTCTGAAAACAGACCATGGTTATTCTGAGGAATGAAAATCAGGACAATTGTTCTATTCTTCCAGTCTCTAGGGAAAATGTGTTAGCAAATCTGAACCTGCCAACCAGCCGCCCTTACAGACTCCCCTGTAAAGCCCAAGACTGCCCTGTCAGTGTGTGCACACACGTGCTTGCCTCTTCAAGAGAGGCAGTGTGTTTTCAAATCTGAGTACGTTTCTAGCCTTAGGATGTGTGCAAGTTCCTAGGGCTGTTTTGTATTGAAGCAGCAGTAACTAAAGCAGGGCTACAGGTATTTCCCACTAGTAGCTGGTCAGTGTCAATTCAGATTTCTTAGAGGGACAGGAACCAACTTGCTACACGTACCCCTTGGTGTTTAACCTGCCATGAGTTATTTCAGTAGAGAGCTGCTGGTAAATGGAAGGGGAGTGAATTCCTTGTTCGTTACCTTTTGAACCTGGACTCCTCTCTGAGCTGTGTATAATGTGTTCTGTTCTCGAGTTTTCTCAGGAAAGTTCTGATAGCCAGTGCATGTTCTTGGAAGTAGAGTGCATGATGTCTCTTAAACCTACAGTCTCCTCCTAACCTCTTGTAAGTCACCTCTGACTTGCCTTTGTTTCTGTCTTTCATCACTGGTTCTTTTCTCATCCCTTTCCAAGCTGACTGAATCTCCTGATGAGGTAACCGACTTTGTCCCTCCTTTCCCTCTCATCTTCTCTGCATAGAGCTGAACCTTCTGGTATAGTGCAGCAGCCAGATTTAGTTTGTACTGGTGTTCACATGTTGAGCATAAAAATAACTTTGTGTTTCCAGAATGGTTTTTCTGCATTCACACTTTATTTTTAGAGCCTAATACCACGTAGTGAAAAGAGAGAAATGTTTAATTGAAAAAAAAAACCCTAAAAAAGCCTTCTCAAAACTAAAAACCCAACCAAACAAAAAAACATTTCAAGTGAGTACTGATGTTTTCTGATGCTGAAATACGTGGCCATGCGTTTATATTCTTCTCTGTTGCCACCACTGTTGATGTTGTGGGGGGAGGTAGTGATGGACAATTAGCTGGATGCTGCATTTCCAACACTAGTACTTCCTGAAGCTATGGAACTATTTGGACACGGATATCTGGGAAAGAAGCAGGGTGACTGTGTAAAGTGTAGCACAGGGAACATCCTCTCTGTTGGTTTTCTCGAGCTGTTCTTGTGGGAACACGTGGCACCTGTCCCTGGTGGGTTCTGTGGCACAGCCTGCAGATCCAAGCGGGGCCGGGGCCTCCCACTCCTGGGAGAGGGTTGGGAGCAGAGGGGCAGCATCGAGGGACCACGAGGGGCAGCCAGTGGCTTCTGCCACACCTCAGTGACATTGCCAATGTGGAGCTGTACATGCCTGAGTTAGGAAGGACCCTGTTAGGGTATTGGTGGGGGTGTGTGTATCCATAGGTATATGTAATAAGGGAGTGTTTATTGGGCATGCCAGCCCTTCTTCCAGTATGCAGGCATCAGTGTTGCTGCTGCCTGGCTCTGAGGCAATGAGCAGCCGTGGGGCTTGTGCAGCGTCTCACTCTCTCTGTGGTGTGATTTCAGCAAGGCTCTCTGGCCGTGAAAAGCCCATCCTGCAGTAGTGCTGGAGTCTGAAGAGGCAGGTGACTGTCAGGACTGCAGGAGTGGCACTGATGATTTTGAAGGGCAGGCTGCCTTGGCGTCCTGTTGCCAGAGGGAGCTGAGAAGGGGCCATTCCCTCCAGTCAGAACCCTTGCTTCACACTGCCAAAACATCTAGGCGGAGCTTCACCAATCACACGAGGGTTCTTCCATCTGGTTACGTTCGCTTTATTTCCAAGCATCCCATTAGTGCTTTGCTCTGTGTACACATAAAGCCTCTTGATGTGTTCCCCATTTCTAATCTTCCTCTGTGCCTCATGAGAACAGTTTTCTGAATGCCAGTGTTAGGCAGCAGCCTGCCTTGTCACTGTCGCTGTGCTCTTGCCGCAGGTCCCCGCCGTGCCGCCGCTGGAGGAGGAGCTGCGGCGCTCGGGCTCGCAGGAGGAGCGCAGGCAGGGGGTGCAGTCGGAGTTCCCCCCGCCCACGGGCCGGGAGGTGATCCTGCGCACCTCGGTGCCCCGGCCCGCCCCCTACTCCAAGGCGCTGCCGCAGCGCATGTACAGCGTGCTGACCCGCGAGGATTTCCGGCTGGCGGGGGCCTTCTCGGCGGACACCACCTTCTTCTGACACGGCCCGCTCCCCCCGTGTCCTCCCGAGCGGCGGGGGACTCGCTCCCGCGGGCAGGGAGCGCTGCAGAGGGACTGGCGTGCACAGCAGACCGAGCGCAGCGGCCCAAGGACTTGGACTGGCCGCCGTGAGGGGTGGATGTAGAAGCTCATCTTGGAGGTTTGGAATGGCTTCAGGAATGGTTTCAAACTCTCTGTCCAAAGGGAGCATATTTTCCTTTCTTTATATTAGCTTAATTATGGACCTGAATGGACTGTGTGCAAATATTCATGTTGAAATTCATGCAGAATGTGCTGCTTTGCACTTGAGGATCAGACTTTATCAAGTGATGTTAGTCTACTTAAATTGATATATATATAAACATTAAGTAATTTATATTTATTACTAATCATAATCACAGAGCCCAGTATTTTTTGGTTAATCACTGTTTCAAGTACTTCTAAAATACCCTTATTTTTATTTAAAGTGTACAGTAGACTCTCTGGTTCATGCTAAGCTCTCCTGTCATTGGTTGTCTGAACAGATCTTGTCACTTCTCCCAGAGAGAACCAAGTGGACAGTGAGCCTAGCTGGCAGTGGATCACTGAGGGGTTGGGATGCTTTATATCCTTCCCTGTGTGCAAGGGCCAAAGCTATGTGGAAATGACACCCCGGGGGGTGTTTCACTGTGAGCAGCTCATGGTGTTTACCCAGGCCCTGTGCCCGCACTCCCTGTCAGCGATGGGAGAGGAGGGGACAGCTCTGTCACCGCTGGCCCCTCACCCCACATGTGCCAACATTGCTTTACAGTGACCTTCATCTGTTTGAATGAGAATCAGCTGAAGATCAGCGTTACTTTACAAATGTACAAACAGCTACAGTATTGTGGACATTACTCAATAAATATGAACTTACTGTTGGTTCTCAGTATTTGCATGCTTTCCGAAGCCCTCCCTGCATGCTCTGAGCCAGGAAGGACATTGTGACTACAGTGAGTACAGAGAGTTGAGTTCTATTGTTAGTAGTAGGATCCCTGGTGTTACCCTAAAACTTCTTTGAGGGGAGAGGGATCAGAGTCTTTTCCTCACATAGAGTTCTATGAAGTAGAAATACAGTTTTCAGGATGCAGAAGAGTTAAAAAGGTAAAATCTTGCCACAGAACTTGTTTTCCAGGCTGTTTGTGTGTTACCTCAGACAAATTCCTCAGACAACAGGGTAAGTACGATTAAGACCCGTAGCTGCTGTTTAACTGTGTGGCTTCTTTAAAAGGAATTGCACCACACACTTCATAATTTACTGATGAAGTAAAATTTTAAGTTAAACTTCTTCCCCAATACTCCTGGTTTTCTCCTCTGTAATGAAATCTTACACTGCAGTGTGGACTCTTGTAAAGGCTGTATGATATTGAAAGTCTCTCACACTTGGTTATCAGGCTATTCCTACTTGGTCATTTAAACTGCTGGAGCAATGATTCCTTTATCATACTCAGACACCACAAACATCATTAACACAGCTGAAGTCCTGTTAGTCTGACTGTAGAAAATGGTGCACTCATGCAACTACCTGTCTTAAACAGTCTTTTTCGCTGTTCAAGAGTTACAACTTCAAGGATTTTTCTCAGAAGGATAACTCAGACAGTTATTCACCTTATTTTAACTATCTGTAGTTGAAACTGCAGCCCTGCCCTGTCAGATGATGTGCTGTGCACAGCTCTGCTTTATGAGCTTACAAGTGCCTTACAGCATTCAAGGGGTGAGGAGAGACAGAGCATTAAAAAAAATCACCAGGAGAAATAACTGTATTTATTTAAATTAACCGTGAAGCAAGCCAGGTAAGCAGTACAAAATTATCAGCATCTCTGCAATCTCGTTAAGGAGAATTTGACTGTAGCATTTCCCAGGAACTACCTTTGATGAGATAATTGCTAATATTTAATGTTTCCTATCCTGAGTAACATTTTAATACAAGCTGGTTTAAGTAAAACCAGAATTCAACTGACATCAGTTCTAAATGCCAAAGTCCTCTTGCCCATGGCAAGAATCAGCCTTCAGTGGGTGAGCACCACTGGAGGAGACAAATCACTGACTTGTGCTAGTTTTTGTCATAATTGCTGTATTTTACTCTGTGGTTTTGGTATGTGAACAACAAAAAGAATAAGACATCATCTTGGTCCATGAAGTCCCCAATACAATTGAACCCTGTAACACCAACAGCAGTTTCAACAGAACTTCCTTAAATTCTTGCAGGCCTAACTACCCTGCAAGAGAAACCGTTAATTCTTCAAAATGGCACTAAAGTTACACACAGAAATGCAGCTTTAAACCAGGGCCAGAAAAAACCATGATGATCAAGTACTTTGGATGCACTCTGACAATCACTGTTACAAATTATTTCTTTGGTTTAATTTCGTATTTTCTCTCTACCAACAGCGTGATACAGAGATTTCTGTTAAATCAGTGCAAGAGGAAAACTGTAACAATATTGGATTCAGAGTTACAATGTACCTGAATGTATTGTGCATTTTACTTCTTCACCAAAAATCTGGTGATATCACAGCCATACTTCGTAGCTAAAGACCTTCTCTTCAGCTGGCTTCTTTCCTTGGCCTGTTTTGCAGTTCTCTGCAAAAGAGAGAGACAGGTCTGCTCAGTGAGCATTGACACTTAGCAACACGTCCAGCAGAAAGCATTAGCTCACAGTTAAACTCCAGTCTAACTTTGCAGCAGACAGCATAATGAAATGCAAATGTTTATTAAGGCAACATTTTCCCAAATCCAAAGGAAACTGTCATATCATAATAGTTTAATGCTGCCTTTCCACCTTGCCTGTATGGGACGGAGAGGCTGTGAGCACTGGGGTTCTGCAGCAGGATGGAACAGCTGAGGAAGAGCCTAAGTGCAGTTTCCCCCCACTGTTCCCTGCAAGAGGGCCAGGATTCCCAGCTCCACACACTGACCTCCCTGTGGCAGGCTGTGCACAGGGTCTGGAGGTTCTCCAGGGAGCACTGTCCTCCTCCGCTGTACACAGGCTGGATGTGGTCCACCTGCCAGAACTGCCCTTCCGCCGGGCTCCGGATCATCTCATTCAGCTGCAGCACACAAAGGACATGGGAGAGGTGAGACACTCCTGAACTACATGGACATCCTGCTGGAGGAACAAGGAAAGTGGGAAGTAGCTAACTATAGTTTTCATCAAGATAAAGAAAGTCAGCCTTGGCATTTTTTAGTTACTCCCACCGCACAAGCAACAACTGTAAGCAGCTGACATGTTTCCACCCAGCCCTGGCTGTACATGCACCCCTACAGAATCAGACCTGATGCCTGTGCCTTTTAGAAGTGTTAGAAGACAATGGGATTTAGTTCATTTGATTGTTCTTAAGGACTTGTATTTTCTTGTTCTGTTGTTGGTGCTAGGTTACCTTTCTACCTTAAATCTGTAAGAACGTTTTTGGCTGTCTCTGAACTCTCTATACACAGACTAGATGTTATTGCTTGAACCCCAGAACCATCACCTGCCCAAGGGGAAGGTGAGACATCCAAGAACTCTCCAAAAGCTGCTTCCTCTGGCTCCTGGGTGCATCCCTGATGCTGAGATAAAGCTCCTGGGCATTGTTCTGGCAGCACTGGCACACCCCGTGCTCGATCTGGAACACCTTGGAGCGGAGGTAGCTCTGGCTGGAGCGGATGGAGAAGTCCTCCTGGCAGGCGTGGCAGCAGAAGCGCGTGTCCCAGGCGCGGGCCGGGCAGCCGGGCTGGGGCTGCGCTGTTGGCCGCTGGCAGCTGAGGCACAGCGGGGTCCCCTGGCTGTCCAGGGCCTGCAGATACCCTTTGGACAGGGAGGAGCCTCTGGCATCAGTCTGCCCTGGAGGAAGGGCTGAAGGGTCATTTCCAGTTTCTGAAAGCAACCTGTTGTCAGAACAAAGTCCAGCTGTGGGTAAAGGATGTATTCAGCAGCCCAATTTGGGGGGGGTTATGCACTGTGTATTTCAATTAGATATGTTTTATGTTCTGAAAAATCATTTTAGTTGAAATACCACCTTGCTCAGATTCATACCTGCACGGTGCAAATCCTTTACTTGGTTTACATTTCCATTTAAACAGAACCTGGCAATATAACAAGGCAGATTTTTCTTCTGCACATCTTACTACACTCAATTATTAGCTGAGTAATGCTGTGTTCATAAAGAAATGGTGATTTCTATCATGCATGTACACATACAGAAGTAAAATGTTCTAGCCCCCTCTTTAACAGAAGTAATAAAGTCAAAGGAAAGATCTTGGTTTCTCTTTACAATCTTCATGGCTGCCTATCAATTTCCTACTCAAAACAAAGTAGGATACACAGTGGTTGTTTAAGAAAAAAAAGGGCAATTTCTGTTTGCAATTTGCACTTCATTGCTCCCTTTTTTTAAATTCTGAGGCAAAATAGAAGCAAATTTTGTGTCCCCAATTCGATGCTGACCTCACAGGAGGGCTGAGCTAACATTCTTTTCTCTAACTGAATCACGTAACTATTCTCTTGTTTTGTTTTAGTTAGACTCAGTTAATTAGCAGCTCTGTCAGCAGACAACAGATGAAATCTAAATTGTTAGAATAAAACAGAGCTCATTAGCGCTACAGCAAGTTTCTTACCGAACTGCTGTACTTCAGCAAGGCAGACACTCATAGCAAATAATTTTACTACCATAAAAAAAAAGTGGCAAAAGAACTTAATGCAGTAGGATGATTAATAAACCTACTTTGTGGATGGTTCAGTAGCAGCACCTCCTTTGTCCAGAGAAGCCCCCATTTGTTTGGAGATGAGGCGAACGCTGCCCCCGCTGCTGCTGGCCTTGGAGAGCGAGGCTGCTGCCACATCCTCCCTGGTCACATACCTGAGAGAGTGAAATCCTGTCAGCAAAGGGAACATTCACTCTGGGCTGCAGCAAGATTGTTACAGTATATTCTCTTCAAATGTTTTCTGGATGAGAGGTGAATAAAGGTTGGGAAAACGTACTTCATATACTTCCATATGAAATTAAATACCTTTTTCTAAAAGTGAATTCTAATCAGAACAGGTAACTTGGTTTGTGTATAACAATTTAAAATTTACAGCAATTTGAAACTGCCTGTCAGTGGAACCTGAAAGGCATTTTGTTTCAGTTAGGTGAAGTCTCAGTGACACTGGATAATTCAGGAAGCTTTACAAGCTCTGGAGGACTCCTGGCTCTATTATGCTTGATCTCCCTTCTTTATTTTCATGTGAAACCCTGTAAAACGCAACTACTCTTGTTAAAAACTTAAAATTGCTTCACAGAAATCACTATTCAGACAACTTCTCCTGAGTACATCTCTCTGTACTGAACATCTGCCAAACCCTACACCCCACATTAAGGAGGCTGCTGTAGGTCCTGGTAGGTTTTCTATACCATTAACAGATTTTTCCTACACTTTATGGAAGGACAAAATCAGACAAGAAGTTAACAAACACTTAATACCCCTCTGCTTCTTCTGTTACTGGAATCACAAACTATTTATTTACTTAATTCTTACCTACAGCCAAAGTAGAGTCACCCTGAGGAATTTAACAGTAGGGACTGAGGGGAGTATGAAGGTTTTAGATGGTTTGCATGACATGTTCTGTGCAGAGCAGTGACAACACCGAGGAATGATGCAAAATGAAACTTTCTGCAGTAATTATTAGGAGGAATTAAAACCAAACCCCACATACCTCTTTGTGCTGCTGCCCACTGACTGCTTTTTAGACAACTCCTCTGCAGCATGAATGGGACTACAGAATATCTGACCACTTTTTCTGACTATCTTCTGTTTCATTGCTGTGAGGTGAGTCCATTCTTTCACAAACCTCAGGATCTGTCAGAGAACATCACTGTCAGCACCAGGACAGACTGCACAGAGCTAATTACAGTGGAACAGTGCCATGGATCAGTGCATTCGACACTGCCTGGAAACAGCTCCTACAATCAGAGATGGTGCCTTCAGGTAAGTCTTCAAACCCTCGCCCCCATCTGTGGAACCCACTCAGTAGCTGCTTCACACAACAGCTGGTTGAATCCGTCGGGCATCTCTCCTGCAAATTTAAGTTCCAGCCTTGCTGGAGAACCTACAAAAGGAATCAGTTTTGTTCCTACATGATGGTTTTTGGTTTGGAAACTCAGATTTTAGGTTAAGCAGATAATATTTCCCATCCAGTTTAAATCTGGATTTCCGTACTTGAGTACTTGGGTTTGCAGTGTTCTTCTCAAACCCCACTATGAATGGGATCTTTATTCCTAAATTAACTGAATATCTCCATGGAGTTGTGCCTGACACTGCTTTGAAAACTCTTAGTAGACCAAAGGGAGAGTGAGTGTGGAGGCCTGCTCAGACCTGCAGCTCTGATACAATCTAGAACATTCTTATTTAGAGTGTGCTCCATTTAATTCATAACCTTTAAGAAGTTATTTTGCTGACTTATGAAAGTTAGTTACTAATCCTGTAAATGAGAAATAAAATGATGCCTGGTTGATTCCTTGTACTGCAGTGTGAACAGGAGGCACAACAATTTGCCAGAGTAACAGACTGCATAATTAATGTTCACATCAACATCTCTAAGACTGCTTTGATGAAACTGTGCCTATATCCCAAGGCCTGGAAGTATTCTGCATTTTTTTTTTTTTAAAGTCAACTTCCTCTGCACTAAATATTACATTGCTGTGCCAGTAGAACTTGTTCTTACCAGGGCACGATTTTTTTTATTTTGGAAAGTCTCTGGTAAATCTTCCCAGTTATCCAGCTGTATGTCCAATGGAATGAAATTATGATTCAGTGGTTCACCGTCCTAGATGAAACAAGCAAACAGCTTTGTTTACAGATGCAGTGTAGCACAATGTAGAAAAAGTAATCTGTTTCAAGTGAATTCTCCTCCCTTCCTACCAAATTTAGTCCCTCAGAGTCAAATTTTTCCAGAACTAACAGTAAGGCACAGAGATAACAGCACGAATGCAAGCAAGATGATTCATATCAATCTACCTAAAAGTAACAAGCCTGAACATTTTAATAGATCTGATTTTTTTCTTTGCAAACAGTTCAGACACACAAACTGCCTTATATTAAACTGAAATTACAATCCTCTTGACTGAATTCTAAGGGAAATGAATGATTGTAGATAGGAGAATGTCACTTCATTACAATTTAAAATAAGAATTCTAGAACATTATCAAACTTTTCTTTAATGCCTGAAAAAGTTCTCCACTTATTTTTAAAGAAATAAGTTGTCCCAGTGGGTACATCTGGCCAAGGAACTTACTGATGATTCATAAACATTCCAGAGAAGGAGTCAAAGCAGAATTCCCTCGTGTCTCATCAATCAGCAGATCTTGTGCAGTATCTGGCAAAATGAAACTCTAATCCCAGCAAAACCCAAAGCAGGCAATTGTCCAAAACCCATCCCAAATGTATCTTTGTCTGAATAAAGTGTGTGAAGCTAGGCAGCAGCACACAATAAGTACATTTAACAAGTTTTCAGATACAAGAGGACTTTTTGACTCTTTTTGACTTTCCCCCAGCTGCATCAGCCTAATAAAAATGTCTCATCCCAAAGACTTGCCCTCAGTTATTTGTGCTGCTTTAGTGGCACCTGAAAACACTGATACTCTCAGCAATTTGAAGAAATCTTCCCAGTGAACTTTCCTATCACTTAAAAGAACAAATTGGCAAGTCCTGACCTCCTCTTGAATAATTACCTGGAAAATTGATAACTGCTGCTTTCTGTACCCAGTCAGCACTGCAGATTAATGATAATGTGCTTTATTCAGGAAGTTACTGACTTACACACAGCACCAATGTTGATCTTTCTGAAAATGTGGTGGCAATATTTTATTTACTTAGTGTATCAGGATTTACTGTCATTTTTTATTTGAATTTTGAGTATTATTCTATTCAAGTTATTTTGTGATAAGACACTGTAATAATAAAAAAGGAATTTAAAACTACTGTTACTGGCACTTTTACCAGATGATTTAATGTATTAGCCCAATTTTGTAAGCCAAGAGAAGTGCTGAAAGTTATGTATCTAGGGAATTATTACTTAATTCCATTGAGAAAAAGAACTAGAATGATAAACTACTTAATTTTTGTACATTTCAGCTAATACAAAAATATTGATGCTTTTACATAAAGCATAACAAATGAAAGCATACAGAAACATTTCATAGGGCAACATTTTCTTTTGTAATTTTAAAATGACAATAACCATGTGTATTTCAGGTTTACCTTTGTATACAGGTGGATTCTATCAGTATTCCTGCTTGCACAAAACATAAGCCCATCATATATTTGGAATGTGTCTGATTTATCTACAACAGAAAAAATTGTGGCATTAAAGATTTTTCGTCATTCATTTTACTTTGACATTAAAAATAATATTAAATATGTATCTAATTCCAGAACAACATAACATGGGACAGCCCAAGCAGCAAACTATGAAGGTTGTGTATGTGTATTTTATTTTTCTGTTTCTCCTGAATGACCCATCAGCTTTTGCCTGTGTCTGTCCTGAGTTCCAATTAACCCATCCAGATTCCCAGCTGCTGGTTTGACACACTCCTGAAGTCAGTCAGCTCTGGTTTGCTCCAGGAGCTGTGTGGAAAGGCTGGGCTTATCCAGCATCAAAATTCAACAAATGGCCCAGGCTAAAATGAGCAAGTCCCATGCTGGTGTTTGTACTTTTGTATTTCAGAGGTATAGGTTTTTATTTAAAAGCCATTTTTCATGCCAGAGGCATTTGATTCAGTTCCACAATGGGATAGAATGGTTCTTTCAGGGTCCCACTTTACCTTCTCCACAGTCTTTTTCACTTTCTTCCTTTTCAGTGCCCAGAGTTTCGTGTTCTCTGATTTCAAGAGATTGCTGGGCCCCCACTTCCCCCAAATCTCCTCTTCTGCCTTCAGCACTGCCCTCTGCTCTCTCTCCTTCTCTCCTGGGCTCCTCTGACACTCCTTCCTCACTTTGGCTCCCGAGAGCTTCACCATTTCTCTCACCTAAAGACAAACATGAAAAGCAATGGTTTGTGTTATCTGGCAGGTACCTAATAACACATCTGAGACAGGACCATGGCACTGAAATACAAAGAAATGGCATTTTATTCTCTAATATTATTATGCTGCAACCACTTAGGAAGCTGGAGCTGACTTTAATATTAGGAGAACAAACACATGGAACAAAGCTTTTAATTTATGTAATCCCATGCACCCAGAGTAGTGTCAAAATATATATGTAATAAATAATGCAGTTAGCAATTCTGTATTATATACAGTTATTGTATATCATAAACACACAAAGTAGTTTTCCAGGCATTGATTTATAGCTGTGGAACTCAGAAGTTGTCCTTACTTGAGCATGCATGGAGATTTAAATAAAGTAAGTAAAAAAAGCAAGTAAAAAGAACCTTACCCCTGCCTTTGCAACTGAAATGACAAATATGGGCATAGATTTATAAAAATCTTTCATTAATGTTCCAGATAGCTTAAATAAATTTAGTGAAAGAAATCTACTGTGAGCTGTTGGAAAAAGAAAGCCATCTTTTCCAGATAATGTCTCTCATGACAAATACACAATGCTCAAGTTAATAAAACAGCAATATCACATTGCTTAGTTTTGAAAGGTAAGGAAAAATTTTGCTGTTTAATTGTATTCATAATAACCATAAACCTCAAAGAAGAGGAGAGGAAAATTTGCTGCAAAGGAAACAGAGGATATATTCATCCTTATGGAACTTATATCCTGTTAACTTTTTATGGGAATTTTTCACTTGTTTCAAGTTAGACTCATGTAAAAGATCCTTGGGGAAAGCAAGACTAAGGAGGACCACTTGAGGGGGTATTTGCTCAAGTAAAGACACAATTCTTCATATTTTCCTGGACTTCTGTGTAGTCATAGATTCAAAATGATTGTATTTGCTGAGCCTGATCACAACTGAAATGAAAAATGCATCTTTTCCCCTGCAGCAGCCCTTACTCACCATCACTGCTCTGGGGGCAATGGCACATTTCACAGTAAGGCAGCAGATCATTGTTGGTGTAAGTGCAAACACTGCAGTGCCAAACTTTATTTAAAGCTGTACTTTCACTTGAATTATTTAAGCCACAAGGATAGAGTTCATTGCTTTTTTCTGAAAACAAAGAGGGCTTTTTTCCAGTCAAAGATGTTTCCTTTTTACTGCTGGAGCTGACTGGGGTAGATCCACTTATGCTCCTTGCTCTTTTGGCTTCATGTTCACAAGTATCTTCATGACAAATTGTATCCACCTCACTTATCCTTGTGGAATCCAGGTTTTCATCGCTCTTCTCTGCATCCTCTTCTTTTGTGACTGCAGAAGGTTCTGAATCATTATGTAACAATTCACCTGAAAATCTTTTGCGTTTTTTCTCTGTGGAGGATTTGGGGGAAAAGAAGGAACGTATGTCATGCTGCTTGTCCTTTTCAAACTAGGGAAGAGGAAAGGAATACAGAATCACAGAATCATTTAGGCCTGAAAAGACCTCTAAACACCACTTATGACTGCATCAGAAACTGTTAAACAAAAGATATCTTAAACAAAAGATAACTTTAAGGACAAACAGTGAGAGAAAAAGCGAGTCAACATTCCTCTCTTGATTTCAGAAAAGTACTTTCAATATTCTCCTAAGAATTCTGAAATGGCACTACCAGAATGCAGATACACAGAACTGGCAAGCTTTGTGCCTTTTTTTAAGATGGCCATTACAAGGAAAGGCTTTCAAACACTGTTTTAAATGTTAGTCCAATTAATTCAGCACAGTTAACAAAGATGTCATTTGAACAGAAATTATTTGGTCTTACCTGACTCTGAGGGCAGCTCAGTCACCTAAACATAAGGACCCAGCAGAAGATGCAATGACATTTATACCCAGCAGATCACTTTTCCCAACTTCACATAAGTTTTAAAATTGAATTTAGTTTTTCCTACTTGTTTGGTGTTTCTCTGTTAGTAAACTCTGAACTGCTCAAAAGCTGAAGCAAATGACTACTGTATTTTTTTTAATGGAAGAAAACAAAAAAACAAAGGTTCAAGTCTTACATGTGTAAATAAAAGTTCATTTTGGGGATCCTCTAGACTTGCATCTGGGGTCCAGGTCTCAGCAAAACTCAGAAAGTCCCATTTGTCCTTATCACCTTCGTCAGCCTGCATTTTCTCTTTCTTGCCATTCAAAGTGCTGCCTGTGACTTTGGCCTGCAGGAAGACAATAATGGTGAGTACTGTATTTAGCACACTATCAGTATTTATTGAAGATAAAAGAGAATATATACACTGTGTACATCTCTAGCAGTCGTCTTATGTTTTGCTTGGCATGTGGAGACAAATAAAGGCAGAATTATTTAGTGACAGAACTTGTAAGGTAAAATGTTGCCGAATTTCTGAGCCCCATCTGCGCCATGTTTAAAGAGACTCAATGCACCAGACTGACAGATTCTTTCAGAGGTACCTACAGGAAGGTGAATACAAAACTTCCTTCCCCAGCTGAATGTCAAATACAGTTTGCAGTTCCCAGACGATTTAAGCAGTGACTATTTTTCAGCAGGAGAGTAATACATTGGCAAACAAATGGTCTCCAGTTTGTCACTACAGTAACTTTCGGACACAACCCAACTGAACCGCAGCAATACACAACCAGCCAAACACAGGAGCCACGACCACGGGCTGGCACTGGCATCAGATAAACCCTGTGTAATCACAGTCTCAAATGGCTCTGGCACCTGGTGTTTGAAAGGCAGTTCCTTCTGCATTCACACTGCTGGCAACACCAGAAAACAAGAGCTGACGGGACACTGACACACCTCAGTTATCAACACAAGACACTAATGAATGGCCACAAAGGCTGCCACGGGGTCACTGAAGCAAAACAGCCAAATGATTTTTCTTAGTTCTGTGAACTCTCAAAGGTTTTCCAAGTAAGGAAAGAAAACAGACTGGAACTACTCCTAGCTTTAAACTGACAGAGGGCAGATTTAGATTTGACATTAGGAAGAAATTCTACCCTGTGAAAGTGGTGAGGTCCTGGCACAGGCTGCCCAGAGAAGCTGTGACTGCCCCATCCCTGGAAGCGTCCAAGGCCAGGTTGGATGGGCCTTGGAGCAACCTGGGATAGTGGAAGGTGTCCCTGTCCACGCCAGGATGGGCTTTAAGGACCCTTCCTACCTAAATCATTCTGTGGTTCAATGACTGCTAACAATAGTTGGGTGATAACTGTAGAAAATGGTAAGAAGTAAAGATTTGTGTAATTTTGGATCTACCAGAAAAGCATTACCTGAGAATGCCTCTGCCTCTCAGAAAAGAAGCTTAGTTTAGGCACAACATTCATTCAATTAAGAAAAAAAAACCCACAACAAATTCTAGCTGTTACGAGTGAGCAGAATGCCTGAATGCCTTAAAATTGTAAAATGAACCACAACAGCAAGAAAAAGCCAGAAGAAAAGATAAAACAACCATCTCCCGTGGGTATGAACCATCCCATTCACCTTGGCAAAGGCCCATTATCTTTGCATCTTGAACAAAGAGCAAAAAGCCAGAAAAGACTAAATCAGAACAAACATGGACATTTTGATGATTAGCAGTTGTAGGTGTATCAATTTGTCTAAGAGTAGAAGAGTGTTCCAGATAAACACGACTTTTGTGGCACTGGAGTGCAGCCCTAACCACAGCGAGCTCTGATCCCTCGGCCCCACTGCACACCCACCTTGCGGTTCAGCATTGCCCACATGAGGGTGTCCATGGTTCCTTTGGCAATCAGGAAGTGAATGTTCACAGAGCTGCACTGCCCAATGCGGTGGGCTCTGTCTTCTGCTTGTTTAATATGGCCTGGATCCCAGTACAATTCAGCAAACACAACGTGAGTGGCAGCAGTGAACGTTAAACCCTAAGCAGAGTAAGTAGATGTATTTAAAAAAAAAAGGATTCCACACACAAACAACAGATTATCTGAAGCTGAGAAAGCTAAAGGTTGTACAGGACATTTTAATATGGAAATAAGAGGGTGGTCAAGGTGGTCCTCAACAGCAGATGGGCTTATTGTACCCATTTCTTCCTTGGGCCTGAGATTCAAAAAATACTTCAGTATTGTGCAAAGACTGCACACTGCTTTTCATTATGGAATAGTATCTATTTCTTATTAATCTAGTGCTTTTAAAGAAATGGAGTTTTTCTAATTATTCAAAAATGAGATGCTGCTGCTTATCATCATTTTGCTCAAGTAAATTCAATAGAGGCTTAGAACAGTTAACATGATTAGTGCAAAGAAATGAACACAAGGTCTATAAAGGACAAATTGCACCAAGATAAACTGCCTTCAGTAAATCACTTCAGTCATCAATGATTTCAGTAGCTATACTCTTTAGGCATATTATTTCACATGTTTTCTTTTTTGCCCTACCTGACCAGCTGCCTGAATACTCAAAATAGCAACCCGAGTGTCGGGGTCCTTCTGAAACTGATTGACAAGGTGAATCCTCTCAGCAGAGGGAACGCTCCCATCTATTCGGATGTAGCGAGCCTGTAACATCCAAACAGAGACTAAATGACATCATCAGCATGTTTTCAGACCCAATCCCTCCCTGTCCCCCAGTAAAATTATGAAAAGGACCGTTCTATTCCTGTCATGGGGATCAGGATACATCTTCTGCCCTTTGATTTAAAATCAAGTCTCTATCTAGAGAAGTGCAGACTTTGTATTCCCTGTTTGCAAAAGTAGAAGATAGACGGAACATGGGATATTAAAATGGAGTATTACACAGAAGAATCTGGAACTTCTCTGACACCATTTTTTAAAATTTCAAACAGTTAAAAAAGAATAACAATATAAAATAGTACAGTTAGCCACCATTCCCTAGCAATAATTAGGAGTCCACGATCAAAATAAGGTGAAAGCTGTTTTCAAGTATTTTTACCGCTTTGAATTAAACATTTGGGTGAGATGATAGCGGGCTGTTAAATGCCCCCAAAAATAGACTGGTAGAAAAATTTGGAAAACAACTTCCTACAACATTGATTTAATAATAACAAAGTCATACCAGATACAAGTGTGTTTACATCATCCTTAAACACAAAGCAGTTCTTCAGAACCACACGATCCCTTTTAATGCAGTGGCACCGATCCGTATATACATAAAATCCTTCCACTCCTGTACTCGTGTGCAGTTCTGCTGAATTCAAGCACAGCTGGTAGCCGTTTGTAGAAGTGAAGTTAAATTTGTGTGCACATTCATTAAGGCTTTACCTTGCTCTCTATAACTGCCTCTGTGCAGGCTTGCAGCATGCTCAGGTGATGGGCGAAGACGAGGAACTTCAGTTTGTCATTGTCAAGCATCATTTTGATGTAGTCCTTGACTGCTCCTGCCTGCAGTAAGAGAGTGTTTTCATTAGTGAGACACACAAAAAGTTCAGAGATAGTGGAAGGTGTCCCTGTTCCTAACGGTTTTTATTTTCATGTCTTTCAATTCCTTGTAACACGAAAAAGGAAATTTCCGTACCTTTTGTTATCCGTGTAAGGCTTTATCAAACACTGACATTGCTAAGAACCAAATGATGCAGATTAATTTTGTTTAAAAAAAATACCACAACTTGATGTCTTTGAGAAACCTAACTTACCCCTTCAGAGAGAGAAAAAATCCCACATTTATCCTCAAAAGATCATATAATGACATGGCACTTCTTCCAGATTAAGATGTAGATAAACCCCCTCTTAATTCAGACATCATTATCTGATGTTTTAATCCATATTTGAGAAAAACAAACATATTTCAAACAGACAAGGTAATATTTAATCAGAACTTCCGTATGCACACACACATAAAGCCATATATCAAAACTGAAAGAATAATTTTGATTTATTCATGATACCATAATCATAAAATATTGTTCTATTTAAGCATTCATAGAATCCTTCTGTGTCAAATGTAATTTTCAGTATCTTTTACAAAAGCTATTAAAGCAAAGATGACAGTTAGTAACAGAAGTTATCAGTGGTCAACAGTTAATGCAATACACACTGCAGCAGTCTTCAGATTCCTTTTTTCACTGTAATGGGGTTCTGCCTATTCCATAAACATTCAGGGAAAGAAAGAGTGTTTCTCCATGTCATGATTATAAAACAAACCAAACAACCTCATCTCATGTTCTGGCCAACAAAACCAATTTTATGAGGTTAAAAACACACACTGGGTAGTTTAAGGATATTAAGGGAAGACTTGCAGGCTCACCTTGGCAATGGCTGTTTCCTTATACATGCGTGTGATCAGATTCATGACTTGAGAAAAGTGGCCTTCAGTGGCATCTGAACTCAGACTTCTCATTAATTTCTCCCACTCTGCAAAAGTGGCATTCAGATTCTAATTGGCAGAACAGACCAGTGGTTAGACACAAAGTACAAAGCATGTTCTACCTCAACAGCTACATTTCAAGCGTGAAATGTTTAGGAACTTCGGAGAACTCTATCAAATTTGGCTAAAAGTAACTGCAGAATTCAAAATCTATGGGAAAAGAAGACAGAAAAGAAGATTGCACTAGAATTTGAACAAATTTTATCATTGATACAAAAAGAATTGCTGTATGAGTGTTGTATTATATTTTAAAAACAGTAACAAAGATACTCTGCTTTATACTTGCACAATCTTAGTAACTAAATATAATACACCTGCATACATAAAAATACATACCCATATACCCATACATGGATATTTCCATTTACTAACAAATGTGTTTTCATCAAAAATGGAAAATTTACCTTTGCTGCAGCTTGTGGGAGGTCAAATGGAATACGTTGCCTGACTTTGGGAGGCAACTGAGTTAGGACATCATTCTTCAGTCTTCTGATCATTATTTCACTTAAAAGCTGATGTAGTTCCTCTAAGTTTGAAGCTCCTCTACAATCCCATTGCCTTCTTTTACCAAAAAACCTGAAAATGATAAATCAATATGGAGTATAAACATGAGACCTTCCAAATTCAATAGAAATCTTCAGTACATAATTAGTTTTAACACACACTATTGGATATGAAAGTGTGCTTCAACTTCCCAGCAGCCACCACTGTCTGCAGGAGTTACTGCCCATCACCTGCACACAATCCCCTGTCTATTCCCAGCTTCCCATACTTCACTGTCCACAGGAAACAGAAGTTTCAGATTTAATTTTGGAACTCCTGTTTCAATGGACTAATGAGAAGAATATACCACCCTGAGAATATTCTTTATTATATTACAGACAGGAAAGCCATCATGAAAACTGCAAGTATCACCATCAATATTCCTTTCTTTCCCTCCCTAAGAATTCCTTCTTAGTTACTGCCAGAGACAGGACTTAAAGCTTAAGCTATCATCTTTAAAAGTAATACTATTTAATGAGCATGGTTCAAAAGAGGAAGAAGATTTCACATTAAGAAGCTAAAGGCTGAAAAGAGAAAGAATTTATTAACTCAGTCTTTCTTGTTCTTTCCTTGCTTTGCTGTTTTTGAGGAAGTGTTGTAGCAGGAACAGCAGCTTTTCTCTGTCAGAATTGCCAGGAGACAATAAAATAATGAACATGACAGTCTTGGAGGAAAGCCCAGGTAGCATTTTCCAGGGTCAGAAGAGTGTGTTACAAGCACCTAATTTTTATCAAAAGACCAAACAGCCACAAAAACTCCCAAAATCATTTAGAGATTTTTTAGCCTTACTGACTTTACCAACAGTGTTCTAATTAGCTGAATTAGCTGACTATAATCATTTGGGAAAGGGGCTGAGGGAGTCACTTCTGCCCTGGTGAAGTGGGAATGGCACAGATGGAAGAAAGCAACATCTTTTGCTCCTATCCCTTCCTTGGTCTATTTATATGTCTGTCCTTAGAAAAGCCTCCTTCCTCCACCTTCTGCATCAGGGATATGACAGAAATGGCAGGCAAAACCTCACAGAAATAGCTTGGATCTCATCTTTAAAACAGGTGTCTACAGACACCTAAGGAAAAACCACCCATATTTTCACAGAAAGTGCTGCATTAAATAATCCTACCAAGTTTATTACCTCAGGATGTTTTGCTCCAGCCAAGTCATGAAGAAAAAGTTATTCATTGAAAGCTTGCCAAACCCTGAACTTGATTTTTATTACATTTATGGTATTCCAAAAATAAGATAATCATCTATGATTGAGTAGCTAACCATGCTGTACCCACGCGCACTTGTGGTGTGAAAATTACAGATGCATTCAGTCAAAACACCATGGAAAAAATAGCATTTTTCTGTCTGAAAATTAGACAGTGCTCTTCCATGTTATTTGAAGTTAAATACTGATAAAGTGCATATGATGGAGGGAGAAAAACGAGTTTTATGAAAATGAAACCATGTAATTATTACTGTAAAAATTCAATCTAAATGCTAGCTAATTTAGCTGACAAAAATCTGTTATTTTGAATACATGCAAAGTTGTAGATATGAAATTTTTAGCTAAGACAGTCAGCCTGTGAAATACAGAGACAAGTACTGGACTTTTTTTCCCCACCCGAGTGTGGTGAGGTAGCAGAAAGACCGGGATCCCATAATAAAGAGAGGCAGAAATTATTACATGACCGTGAGCTTAAGACTGAGAGTCAAAAACTCCAGTTCTGAAGGTAAAACCTCCACAACTCACACTAACAACAGTAAGTGTATAAATAATTTTACTTAACAGAATGCTGACACTTCAACTTTATTTCAGACTTTAATAGCTTTAATTAATTATTTAACCAGTGTCAACCTTTTCCCAACCCTCTTTGATGGAGGAGATGGTACCTGACCCCGGTCTTCCAAGCACGATGGTGTGATACAGCAGTAGAGGTACTGCCTACTGATTGTCCCACTTGGCATGACAAGAAAAATCAAAGACACTCACAAGAATGTAAATAAGCAAGTGCAGTAATACCTGACACGAGCATCGCAGTATTTTTTAGCATATTCATTCCAAGTTCCAAACCTTCTTGGGAACAGTGCCTCAACCTGCATGAAGAGCTGTACAAAAGATAAAATAGCAACAGTGGAAAATTAAAAATTGCCTGCAAATATAAGACTATTCAGAAACAATTAACACATGATTCTTGTCTTACGTTTACATTTAATACTTGCACAAAAACTACACAGCTTGGCCCACATGCAGAAGAATATTCCACAGGATACAAAAGTCTTCAGAGAGGAGAGTTGTGGGAAGCCCTCAAAGAACAGAGCACTCAGAACACTGTAACAGCACTGACAGCTTGGAAAAGATTCACACTGAGCAAGAAAACATGGATGAGATTAAGTTATTCCTAAAAATACAAGTTTTATCAATTGCCAGGTACATGGGCTTCTGCAAAGCTTCAGTGCAGGTATTGCATGAGTGGCCTGCCTCCTACAATACATGAAAACCTCCTCAGTTCTCAAGTTTTACTTCAAAAAATGGACAGTATCAATACAGACCAGAAATTTCACACCTTTTTTCCCTGCTGAGAAGCAGGAGGTAAATTCCCCTTTAGATGACCTTAACCAGGAAGAATCCTACTTTACAAGCTGTTATACTGTCAAAGCTTCCTGGCTTCTGAGATCATTTTCCATACATTTAAAGACTACACAAAGATTCTGCTTATGACACAAAACTGATTAAAAAGACATAGAATGGTTTTTATACTCTGCCTTGTAAGCCATAGCAGAACCTCAGTACCACTAAAAAAAGTCTCAAATTATTTTCCATTTGATTACATATTTTGATCCCACTGCTGTGATCAAGGACAGCTTGTATGGAATTTCCTTTAAAGACCTTTAACAATGATACTGGTATCAGTATCAATGTACTATATAAAGGTATAATTCAATCTGACTTCAAGTCTTCAAGTCTTCTTTGTCCAGGGGTGGTTGCAATGTCTTTTTACAGGATGTTTTAATAACTATTTCCACCCATGAACATAAATATTTGTTTTAAAGTTTTAAGTAAGTACTCATGATATACCAAGCCTTTTCCATACCACTGATATCTTCCTCAAGCTAACACCTCTCTGAACAAATTAAATCCATAAAGGCTCTTGGCAAAAGTTCCGTTTACACAGTGAGGAATTCTGAAGCATAAAATATTATTTATATAACTCTTTAGAGTTCCCTGAATACAAATCAGCTCTTATATTCCATTTCCCCCCTACATTTGACAAGTAAAGGCAGCTGTCTTGGGTTCGGTGTAAAACCCAAGAAGGTTTTTGTCACCTTCTCTGCTCCTCCCTAATTCCATAAGCTGAACTTGCTTCAAATGAAAATTTGTCATTCTGGATGTGCAACAAGCACAGCCTATGTTTTGCTCCACTTAAGTGAACATTAGGAATGTTCAAAAGACCAGTGATAAACTAAGGGCTTTCTTTATCAGAAGATGAAGTAGAAGATGTAATACAGGACCTTGTCTACCAAAGACTGTCCTACCTAGGAGAAACAAGCAGTTCTCTGCTTAGGCTCTCTATTTTCTTTTTTACCCAACAATCAGTCTGTTACATGGAAGATTAATTTCTTACAAGAAACACTGTCTCAAGTCACCTGTGCACAAGCTTGAAACAAGTTTGTAAAGTCAACTCCAACAAAAAGACATTGGATTAGTTTCTTACACTTGTCCTTGCTACTGCAGCTAGTGCACCTTTGGATGTCATAATTCATGTAATCGAATATATTCAACAAAACTACAAAACTGTTCATTCATTATTGATACCATCCTCAAAACCAAAACCAAGACATAACACAGCATGTCAAATACCTCTTCAGGTCTTCCTAGAGCAGGAGTTCCAGTAAGTAGAACAGCTCTGAGAGCTTTCTGCACAATTGGCAGTAAAATCTTGCTGCGGGTGGCATTTCTGGATTTCATGTAGTGTGATTCATCAATCACAACCACCTTAAAGTTCTGCCTGCACAAAGTGTCTACCAAAGTCTGTGCATCAGATGTCAACAGCCCATACCCCAGAATCGTTACTTTGCTGGTTGATATTCTCCTGAAAGACAAAATCCACAAGTTTTCTTAGCAGATTTTCATTGTAGGACAATTAACATAAGAGAGAGATTATAAAAACTAATCTCAGAAGGTATTTATGTCTCCTTTTGGATTGATTGACAAGTGGGCTGTCAGGCTAACAACAACAGCTTTTGGTGTTTAAAACATCTCACACTTAGCAATCACACACATTTCATAACCATTTTCAGAAGACACACATTGCATTTCAAAGGAATTTTATTATCTGGCTGCACTGCTTCACCCTGTGCTCCTTCCAGGAGTATCCCACAGGACAAACCCACTTTCTGCACAAAAAGTTACACACAAGCCAAGATCTTTATTAGCACCCAAACACTGAAGTATGTGCAAGCTTTCTACTGCTCTGGGTACAGAGAGTCCCCTCACCAGCAGTCTGAGAGGATTAACCAGACTGTCCCTGAGTATTTGGGCACTGTCTGTACAGTCTGGGCTGAACCTCACCACCTGGAAAAACCACTCCTGTCACAGCTGTCTATCCAGCTTTTTTGTTCAAACAGAACAAGAAGAAAACAAAAAAAACTGGAAGCAGGGAGTCAACATGGCACAAGATGAAAAATTGGTACTTAATTGAAAATGAACTTTTTATAACAAATTTAAAGATGTATACAGGTCCAAGGCATGAACTGATTTTAAAATCACTAGAGAGCACTGTGGCCCTTCAGGAGCAGGACAGGAACTCAAAGCTGTTAGACACACAAGTCACCAGAATGAGGTCTGCCCATCTGCCAGACATCACTGCTCTGCTGGCATCATTTCTGCTTGTTCTTCAGTAGCAAGAGATCAAGAAACAAAGCAAGCTGAAGTTTCCTTGAGGATTAAAGAGGAAACAAGTAAATGCACCTACACATTCATGTTCCTGGATATGGAAGGGGCAGTGGTTTGAGCACTGGCACTGTGGGCACTGCAGATTCTGGCTGTCACTGTACAGATAAATGTAGCAACCAGGAAAGCAATAGTTTCCCTTACCTTTTCTGAAGGGTACTTAAAAAAGTTACAAATAAACTTATTTATTTTAGTGGAACCAATTTATTCAAGAAACTTCCATTTTCAAATTTGGCCAGAAATTATGAGCCTAAATTGATGCCTAAGTGTATTTTAACCTGTTTTAATCAAGAAGTTAAACAACACTCAAGCAATAAACTTAACTCTTGAAGTTTTGAAGAAAAGCAAAATATTAAACTGAGAGAAATCAAAGCTTAACATATGGAAGTAGAATTTAACAAAATGCTAAACCAAGTTTGGCAGCTGTATCTTTGCATCTTCTTACAAATGCATAAAACACTTTTTAATGTTAAAATATTAATTAGTTCAACAGCAACCTCACTTACAGCTAGGAAGCCTCCTGGGAGTTAAACAAGCAGAAACCCAAGTTTTCATCTTTCCTTGTTTTTGAATAAAAGTAAGTAATAAAGGTTAAGGTTTACGACTCCTTTAAAAAAAATCTCAAAAGAACATAATTTCATTTGCTGTTTAATTTTCCAATAATTTTCCTTAGTCCACATTTCCCCTTTCTGCATCCAGCACTATAAGCATTGAGTGCCTTTTAGATAAAAACCTTAAGAAAAGGAGCTAATTTTAGTTTCCATATTCCTATGATAAACTTAGATTTTGACTATCAGTAGGAATTACCCTTTGATTAAGCTTTCAAAATGCATTTTCAGTTGAATTTCTGTGGTTACCAGGAAGGTTCCAAGCAGCACATCTTGGCAGTCAAGTCACTCTCATACTCCCAGAAAACATGAAGATCAGTCTCCCTCACACCGAAGTTTTAGAACAACATCTAAACATTACCATAAAATCAACCAAGTCATTTACAGTAAAGCAGACTAAAAACACCCTTGCAATTCAGGGTAATAGGAGAGTTATCCTAATAACACTCAAGACATAGGCTCTCTGATGAATTCACGCTATTAAGTCTAAAGATAGAAAGTGTAGGTCATGATGACCTTTTCAGTTATTTAGGGATTACTTACTTGAACTTACAAATTTTCTCAGCGTGCTAAATGGAATTCTAACACTAATTACTTCCTTATTTTGTAATGTACACCAGAAGTTCTCCAGAAATGTTTTACCGAAGTTAATGAATTCATCAGAGTTGAGAAATAACTGCGTATGTTCAATTTGAGACGCACTGAAGTAATCTATTTTTCAGCAGACATGCATTTGCTACTTTGCAAAAAGCAGATCTCTAAACTTCAAAGAAAATGAGTAACTGCTATAATACAATAACACAAAACTGGGAGGAGTGGCTGATAACCCAGAGAGTGCACCTGATAGCCCAGAGAGTGTCTGATAGCCCAGAGTGTGGCTCTGCTTGAGCCAGGAGTAGTGAGCAAGCCTTTCTGCAGAAGAGTAACGAACTTTACTCACCCAGTATCAGTTTTGTTCTGAATGATGCTAATGTCATCTGGAGAGAGTTCTGGAATCCACTTCTCCATCTCATCCACCCAAGGGTATCTCAGAGAGGAAGGCACTACGATTAAGAGAGGCCATTCATTTTTATAGTAATATGAAATAGCAATTGCTTGAATTGTTTTTCCTAGCCCCATCTGGGAAAAGAAAAAAGAAGAGAACAACATCAAAACCAGAACTCTCTGCTCAGAAAGCATATTCCATTCAGAAGAGCCCAAAAGAATTTGCAAAGACAGAACCAAATAAAGGAAACCCAGTCAAAGAGCTACTTACATAGTATGTATTTAATTATCACTTTGTTACCATGGATCATCTTTTATGAAAAAAAGATATTTCTAGTTAAATGTATTAATACATGTGTTTTATCTGGTCAGCTCATCTAAGTCAGAAGAAGCATTTCCATTCATTTCAGAAGATATTAAGAGTCTTAACTACCTTAACAGGTAGTTAAGGTCTTAACAGGGTAGACTAAAAAGGTCAAACTCTTTAACTTGTTAAGCTACCAAAAACCTTTTTTAAAGACTATGCAAAGGAAAGAAATATATAGGATGCCTTCTTACAACAAAAACAACAACTTTGTCCTCAATTGCATAGGCAAGGGAAGAACAAAGACCTGTGGGAAGAGCTCTGGTTTTGACCCAGTGGGTCAACAAAAAGAAACTACTGCTCTGATTCACCAGAGCTGATGGTTTCTCTTTGGCCTGAAACACAGATGAGAAAGCCCAGACAGTGAGAATTCAGATGTACAGGCAAGGGGAAGATTCAACAAACAGATTTCTATTTAACAGGAAAGTACTTGCTTCATATTGTCAAGGTGGGAATGCTCCCACCTGTGAATAGTCATTGCAACAGAGGATTGTAAGATTCAGAATTTAGGGTTTTGTTAGAAAAATACCAACCCCCCCTCCAAGACTTTATCAAAGAATGCAGCTGTTTTCTCTACTTGTTCACGTGACAAGAGAGTTCCCAACTCCTGCTAACATCAAAGCAGAGATGGGCCTTAAAATACTCTGTGCAGCTTTTCCATTGAGTCCAGGGGATATTTTGCTGCTAACTACTCACAGTAGTGAGACATAAAACAACAACTTACATCTCCAGTGTTGAGTCTGAACGGACTGATGTAATGATGTAATAAAGAGATTTCCCAAGTACAAAAGAAAACAATGAATTTTTCTACTATTACTAGAAAGAAAATAATAGGAAAGCTACTGTGATACTCAGTTTTCATTCAAAATTGCCAAGTTTTCATTAACATTTTCCTGCAAGCTCCCCTTGTCTCACCAGTAGTTCTTAGGTCATCTGAAAACAAATCCAAGTGAAAAAAAACCCCAACAAAGTAACATTCATGTTTAGTTTGCTGCCATGGCTGTTTCCCTCACTCAGGCTGTGCAGTCCCTGGTGATAATCCAGGCACTGAGTTGAAATGAATATGGAATAAAAGCAGCACTCTTGGCACCAGAACACCCATGGCTGGATGTAGATCCCACAGAGCTGATCACCAGGCTAGGTCACAAGAATGTGAGACACCAGAAAAACTGTAGAAAATATTATGGTCTTGGGTTTTGATTTAAACCCATCTTTCTCCAGCATGGAAATGGATGACAGAAAAGCTGTAATTTTGGGAGAAAGATTTTGTCTGTCCCCACTCTGAGAAAAATGGAAACATTTGTAGAATACCTTTCAAAAATAGTCTTACTATCTTACTTTAATCCTTACAGTTACACAATCCAGGGGTATGTACAGTAATTCTCTGATCTTGAGTTTTCCTCGATAATTTCTTTTTGCATACGAGCTCACAATACTGATATTTAATTTTACCAACATTTCCTTATTTTAGGGATAGGTCAAAAAGCACAGGATACACAGCAGCGCACAATACTTCCTCCAGTGCCACACCTATTGTCAATATAAAATATACATTATTTATTTTGTATAAATGTATCTTCCAGCAAAATATTCATTTTTATTGCTAACATAATTATGCACAGTTCATTTTCTAGTTCAAGGAGGAAAATAAACTGTTTTAATAAAAAAGTAGCTACTGCTGATATTTTGATTTTTCCCAAGCTCCCCTTTTCTCTTCCCCTGAATACTTCTGTATTCTCCACAGTTCCCAGATATTTCACATTCTGTGCCAGTATAGTTTATCTCCAGATGTAATGAGATTTTTATAGTATGAGGAGATGCTTAAATCCCAATAATCCATCTCCCTCTCCCTCCTAGTGTGTCAAGAAAACCCAAATTAGAATTGGGAGACTATAGCAATTCTCTTTTTCAGAAAGGTTTTATACTGACAACACATCAAGAACATTATTACAAAAATGTTTTATCTGTGGAAAGAAATGCTGGACTCAGATTTCCCTAATATGGAATATAATATATATTTTCAAATGTATGGACACAATGAATTTTACTATTACTACTTGATTAGTGCACTTTAAAAAATTCATCTTTGGAAACCATATCTGTTAAAAATCTCTTTGGGCCAGGAATGTCTAATAATCCATTAAAAATAGCTAGCTATGCAATTATAAAGAACTTTAAAAAAAAAAAATCAACTGAGTCAGTGTTTTTAAAATGTAGCAATACAGGAAATTTAACCTACAATTAAAAGTAACCTTTTAAGTTTTCTCAAGGATTCTTCTAAACCTCTGTCAGGTTTCAATTTTTTCCTCACTTAGGTATTTTCAGGGTATCTGCTGACTATCACAGGAATTAGGATTCTTTCATTACCAGCCTTTCTGCCCACACCTTTCAAACAAAAAAAGTCACATCTGCACAAAGTGCATTAACACCACAAAAATGGTGTTAGAGGAACAGGAACATCACTTACCTCATCAGCAATCATACACCTAAACATGAAACAAAAACAGGGGGGAAAACAGAAATTAATACTAAATATAATACATAAACCAATACTTACAAATTGCTTACTACAAATTTAAATTCTGGATTTACTGAACCAATGAAAGGAAAAAAGGTGACTTCATTCCTCCAGGTATCACATACAGAAAGTGAATTTGGTATGAAATGAAAATAAGTATGACAATTATTCTAGAAATGTTTATTGAATTCACTGGCATTACTGCAGAACTTGCAATTGCAAAACCTAATTTCTGCTTAGGTCCAGGGATAGATTAATTGTAATCGTAAGAGACACTTGCAAGGCAAGAAGTGCATTTTCAATTTTCTTTTGTTTTTCAGAAACAGCAATGTTTTTGCTGCTTCATGATTAAGGATTATCTATATGTCAGATTGATTTTAAAAATGTGCTTTCCAGAGCTGTCACATTTGTTTTGAAATAGAAGCAGATACTCCCTCTCCCCCACCAAGTGTACTATCTAAAGTATTAGAAAATGAATTTGATTTTTTGCCCGTTTTGGAGTCACTTGGCAATGCCACTCTGTGTAAAGACAGTGGCAGCTCCAAGTCCCCAGTTATAAAGAGTAAATTCTGTTCAGCATATTTACATTTTGTAAACATTAAATGCCATCTTTGACAGGAATTTCTTAAAGGCATTTTAATCATTTATGATTTCATATGTACCCACTGCGCCGTGTAACTCAAATATAGTGTTCCTTCCATGAAAAAATGGGAAAGATCTCCCAGGTCTTAGTGTCTTTACCAAACTTTAATAAACCAAGATATAAGCATTCTGTATTTTGATCCAGAAAAACCTTTTCAAGTAATATAGAACTGCTTTTTTAGTGGTGGCTACCCTGAAGTTAGTGTAGCTGGCCAAAAAAAGATAAAACCTTTGATATTTTCAGAAACACAGTATACTGCTGTTTGCTCCCTCTGCCTGCCAGTGTCTACTCATTTCAGCAGTTTCTTTCAACAGAGGTGAAAAACTAATTAAAAATTAATCTTACACAACTTCATTTCTTATAAGCAACANAGCAATGAAAACAAAGGAAGAAAATGTAACAAAACAAAGCCCTCAAGTCTGCACAGATTTACAAAAGAAAAAAAGGCAGGAAGAGAATTCTTTTTAGTGACAACTCATGATTGTGGGGACTTAATGTCTGTGATTTGCAGCTGGGCAAAGACATTCATTTGCAGACGACTAACACACAATTCCAGTTTAAAAATAATGTCAGTTTTTGCTCAATAATTATTTTTTTTTCCCATTCAATACTCATTGTTAATTGCTTGAACCCAAGTTTACAAAACAAGTCCTTCTTTTTTGCAGATTCTTTGAGGCCAACTGCTTTCAGTACATTAATCATGTTTTTAAAAAACAGTTTGAGGCCTGAAATCAATTGGAATGCACAATAACCTACTGTTGCAGTAGTACTCCTTCCACAAATGCAGCATATGAGTAAGACTACGGCTAACAGCTACAGAGCAGAGACAGCTCAAGAATAAACCACAGACCTTCCTCAACAATAAAGATTTGTTATAAGAATATCAGAGCAGAAGTACAAATAGAGCAATAACCAAGCTGCATCTGGTAGCAAGAAAATGCAGTAAAGAGGACAGGAATAAAAGTATTCCTTGCAAACGTCTGCTGATAAATACAGTATTTCTCAGTAAAACAGCTTAAATTTTAGTAGAACTGCATAAATAGTGAAATGTTAATTATGCCAGTGCAGACACACAGGAAACAAAGTGAGATTAGGTGAGATCCTATTGAAATGTTCTTTGGCATAGGTGAACTATTTGGATGCTCCCTCTTCCTTTCACAATAACAAGCAAAAATTAAGAAATTCAGAGTGATTTACAAATGGCTCTGACAATTAGAAGCTGAATAGCAAATAAAAACCCACCAACTTTAAAAGTATGTCAACCACAGGAACACTTTTTCCATAAAGCCAGATTTCTTCATTAGAGTGAACTGTAGCCACTTAAGCATTGATGACTTAATCTGCTGATGAACAAGAAATTGTTCTGTTTTTCTTTTTCCACTCATTTTCAGACTGTACTCATAAAATCTTTGGTGTTATAGAGTTTCTCCTGTTTTCAGGTCTATTAACTTCCACTGAATATGTCCTAGGTTAAACTTCTTATGTAGCAGCAACAAAGTTGATGATTTTTAAATATTTATAGAAACTCATCATTTTGTTGCTGGTAAATGAAGCGAAGTACAAAGTAGCTGCCACCACTTTACCCATAATAACTCTGCAAACAGAGGTTACATTAAGTGATCAACACAGTTTTATCTTCCTCATTTCTGCAGTACCAATAGAAACAGAGACACAGAAACACCTCTATGTTAAAGCTGGTTATCTCCAGTGATATTTTGCTAGTAAGAATTCAGTCTCCTCTCCTGCCCAATGATGAAATTGCTTTGTCCTAAGTAGTTTGGATTTTTTTTCTGAACTTGCAACCCATCCATTTTTCAGCATTTAAAATTTGACCAGACACATCACAGGTTGAGATCAATCAAGCGCACTAAATTGGTTTTAAAGCTCCAGTTAGAGTTATCTGAATGTGTAAAGTCCTCTGTGATTATACAGTTAGTGACATGAATCACTGCTCGGATCCACACTGCTCAGACTCAAATTCCTGAAGTGCTACAGTTTTTAAATTGCTAGTTTATGCCAATTAATTAACATCATTGACACTCACACTTGACAAAATTTTGACGTGGCACAGAAGATTGAGTTTACGATAAAGGTAGAAGTTAATAAAACTAATGTTAGTGGAAATGGAGGATATTCCATTTATTTTATGACATAATGCATTTTAAAGCATTCATCGGAATAACTTTCAGAGTTTTAAAATAAGAATCCTAAAGATGCCTACTTAATGTGGTTACAAAAGATAAGAAGTCCAAATTTTTTTCACTGGATTCTAGGGCAATGAAAAACACCTTATGTTACTGAGAGGAAAATCATGAAATATTTCCAGTTTATAATCACAACAATAAGATTTGAAGTTTAAAGAACCTCCCCATCTTTATAGCCCACACCACACAAAACTTAACAAGATATCTAATAGTTCGTTGCACTAAGCTGCTAAAAAGCAATATTTTACATAATCTTAAAAATATGCATCCTCTATTTAAAACAAACTTCAGTATGTTCCATATTATTGCAGTCAGACAAGCTGCCAACATGGACATAAAGGTTCCATGCTGTCAAAGCAGAAGAAACAGATCTTCAGCTACACTGAAGGGACAAATATGTATTTTTGTTTCACATATTTTGACTGCAAGAAGACAGACTTCTTGTTCTCTGAAGTTCAATTAGTCATTTCCTCTCAACTGGTAGTTACCCAATCTGAGCTTCATCATTCATATCCCATCTGTTCATATGACACCTTAATAATAGCTCTATCCAAGAATATAAATCAGAGCTATGATACGCAGATTCATATCCTGTTATAAGCTCAGCCCACATGGTCAAAAGTTTCAGAAAAGCATGGAAAAAAATCATTTGAGATGTCTCAGTTGCACTTACTCTCAGCAGCAAAGTCCAACCGTGCAAAAAAGCAACAGTCAATGGCAAATTCTTTTAGATTCTTTCCCATCTAATCTTTAAATGTTTCCCTTCTTCAGGGCGAATCCTGTTGCTTGTGTTTGAATCTCTGTCCATTCATCAAGGAAATCTGCTATTTTTTCCTAGCAGAAAGCAGTAGAATCTCATTGGGATGCACTGCACATGCTGCTACAACCTTCCTACTATTCATAACCCTTCTGCAGTGTAGGGTTAGCAATGGCCTTTGGACACAGTAGGATCTTTCATAAACAGAAGGGAGCCATGGTTTGGGCCCCCACTGGACCATAACAGCCCCAGCATTTTGAGGTGTATTAGCTTGCAAATAAAACGACATTTGTTTTTTATCAAGCAAACACAAAGAGCTCTGAGTGAGGATGTACCCTGGTGAGCAAACACGCCTGCAGAGAGCAAGGTCTGCTGTGCTGGTGCACCTCAGGTGCACACAGGTCCAAAACCTTGGTGCTGTTCACTAAAGTGAACAAATGCAAGCATCTGAGGCTGTACACAAACCCCAGCTTTCTTTGGATGTAGAGAATCCCATAGTTGAAGGCACCACCCGAAGCTGGATGAGTCAGAACCCCAGAACCAGACTTTCAGCACTATCAGAAAAGGCCAGGTGCATTTACACATTCTTAGTACAGCAAACCTTGGAGAGAAACCTGAAGTAAGCAAAAAAACAGGTGAAGGAACTAAGAAAGAAACCCAAAACTCCTGATAGAGCCCTCTGAAAGCTCTACCAGGAAAGCTCTGCCTCTAAAAGGACAGAAAGAATAATTTTTCAAACCTCAAAAAACAGAGTTCCTGATCGTGTTGATGTCAAGAAGACTGGAATCAACTTTGCAAAGCAGAAGGACAAGCAGATCTTTAAAATTTCATGCAGATGAGTTCACTGGAGAAACAGAAGGAAACTGAGGCTAAACTCATGAGGCATATGTCACAGAGCCACAAAAAAATAGTCTGCATCAGAAGGAGGTTAATGCTAACACAGTTTTAAAAAATGAGTTTCAGGGAAGAACAAACATTTAAACGAAAATAATTTCTACTTCTGTGTGTCTGGGTTACACTCAGGTCACCCCTTCCAAAATGTCAGCACTATTAACCATGCAAACAATACAGCTGAAATTTCTTACATTAATTATGGCTACTGCAGGAAGGTATTTTTGTAAAGAGAAAGAATCTCATTTTGAACTTTGCTCTTGGAGGAATATTGATTAACAACACACTGGAATTAAGGTCTGTACAACCAAAGATCCTACCAAGTCAAACAGCTGGTGTTAGAGGTTTCTTGTAGCTACAGAAATATTTGCAATAATATCCTCTCTAGAGAGCTGTGCTTCCTTACATGGTAGGCTGAAAACTAAAGGGGTACAGCAATCCAATACATCTGTTGCTTGCTTGTAGGGATAATTTAACTTCTTGATTGATTTTCAACAGCTATTTGTCCAGGAAAGACCACTTAGAACCACAGGTAGCTTTTTCAGAACAAACTCCTTCCCTTTCAAATGCGTTTTCCAAGGCAAACAGTCAAAGCAGTAGCACTTCATTTTTTAAAACACTGAAAAATTTTGTTACTACTCAAGCAAATTCAAGCTGTTTTTTGTTAATGCAGGCTTTGGAACATGTTGTACAGAGGAAGCTCGAGTCTTTCTTTCACTGGTGTGGGTGTCCTGATATTCTTGGGATTCTCACCTACTCATGTGAGTCAGTTTTATATAACACTACAACATATAATTTACCTCCTACTCACAAGCCAACACTTCAGCACTAACATCTTAACCAAGGGTTATTTAAGGAATCTGAACTTAGAACATTTTTATATAAAACTGCGCAAGCAACCATTCCATTTGTATGTCAGTAATCACAGCACGCAGTCCTAAAACTAGAACAAAGAGAGCTGACTCCCTTGCAAAAATAATCAAGGGTGTTTCACCAAAAATAGTGCTCCAGAAGACGTAAGATACATCTTACCCTTGCTCCTGAACTACACTAGGTATTTAAAAAACCCCTAAGTAATAAAACCCCAGCCTTTGATTTAACATAAGATGCACTAAATTGCCACATCTGCATTGTTAATGATTCTGAAAAGGAGCGTAGAGGAGAATGGCTGTGGTGCCTTATGCTTTTCTCCAACACTCCTCGTCGTGTGACTGAAAAACCCACCTAAAATGTTTTATTAATATTTGAAAGCTCTCAGACCACATGTTCTGGTATTCTAGCTTTGGCAAAGATCTGTGGAATAACACATAACAAAGCGGTCAAGTTGAAGGTTAAGCTCAGACACGTCAATATGTTTTTAGAATATATTAATGGAACTGTTAAGCGGAAAAACCTCCAGCTAAGAAGACTCTTAACAGTGACAGTGAAAACTCTTTACCTATTCAGTCACTGGCTTCAGAGACAAATGGGTTCAGCAGCTGACTCAATGCAAGAAAACAGAGTAATGTCGACTAATTTCAGCTACTGATAATCTGGGCTGCAAACGTTAACCTTGCTGTTAACTGGCATGACTGAAATACCTTCGAGCAGCAGTAGTTTTCCTTAGTATGCAGTCTAGCAGCTTTCAATGAAATTTAGATACTTATCACTACTTTCCCAATAAACTCTGCATTCCCTGGTGATATGGGGCAGTTTTGCCTTCTGCCTTTCTCTTCCAACTTGCATTAAGTCAGTCAGAATGTGACTCATACTCGTTTAAGACCTTACTTCTATTCACTCTCATTAAAGCCACTTCTCTCACACTCAGAACTGCTCCCTCCCATTTGTCCTCTCCCTGGTGCTTGTGGTTTAACACTCCAGCTTCTCCTCATGGATTGCTGCAAACTTTCCCTGCACACAGCTAACACCAATTCATTTCCCCTTTCCCCTCCCTCTGTCACTGTTGACAACCTACTACCTACATTTGTAGTCTTTATCTCTTTCGGTTCTCCTCTTCCATTCTAACAAATTGTGCCCTGTGCCCTGCATTTCTAAAATCTGCATTTTCTTCTCTATTCCTGCTGCTACAAGTCCACATTTAAACCCAGGTAAATTCTCATATTTCTACCATTGGTTTTTTTCTGTTAAGTCTTTTTTTTTTTTCACCCTGCATAGTTCCTCTCCTGAATTATATCCTACATTCTCTTACTGACAATGCATTTTTTGTTCTATTTGAATTGCTTCCCAGTTCCTCCAGCATCACTTCCAAACAAGCTTCCCTAGCTATGAAAGCTCTGCAGAATTTGGCTCAGTCTCTCATTCATACTTCCTGCATCTGAACCTCATTCTGCGAGCTAGCATCTTCATTTATTCATCCCTCTCTTCCTTGGCACTTCTCAAATGTGAAATGTACTCTGAATCACTACAAACCAACGTCTTTAAAAAAAATGAAACCTTTCTCCAACACTCAAAGCTGAAATGTATTAACTGTTTGATCCCGTCCATATTCACTAAATAGCCATCCCATTCTTTTTCCCCAGAGATTACTTCTGTGCTTTGTTCTCCAAGACTGGAGATTAACTCCTCACCTGTTATAATGCAGGTTTAAGGACCCACATTCATCACAAAATCGTAACGATTTTATACATCTGAGTTGCTGAATATATTGGAAAAAAAGATGATTTCTTTCTTGCTCTAGCAAGAGACTTATTTCAAACAGCTTGTTTCAAACAGCCCTCTCAGGCTAACTACAAACTACTGAGACTAGAGACAGAAATCACAAAAGAAGTTACAATTATTTTTGTTCCAATCTGATCTCAAGTTCTACAAATAATGGAGACACTTGTTGATGGCACTTGATGCTACATGCCACCAAGTACAGACTGAAATAAAAATGAAATATTTAAAGAAATATTCCTAGACATGACCTAAAAAAAAAAACAACCCAACAAATGTAATGGTAATTTCTTTTTCTAACATGCAGGTTTAAGTAATCTGGCTTTTATTGAAGTCAGTGTGACAAAACAAGAGAGAATAAGCATATTTCCCAAAAGAGAGCATGATTAACTTCATCTTGCCTGTTTGTGACGATCTTCATGCTGAACTCTCCATCTTATTATCAAATTGGTCATGAGTTTAATAACAAGAATTCAATTAACTGCAGACTCGCAGCAATGATACTACAAAAGCTGGAGTCATGACAGGATATTCTGTTTGGTGTTTACACCAGTTCTACATCCTTACCTGCAGCATCTAAGAACGACAGTCACTATTCTGTGCTTACAAGGAAACAGCCAGAATGCTCATTAAACTTTTCAGCAACTTATTAAGCACAAAATGGCCCAGTAGGAATAAAACTTGAAGAAAAATTCTTCTTACAGATGTTCTCCATAAATAGGGATAATTATCAGTATAAATACTGATCATACACTGATAATTACAAACGACTATAGCTCCATAATATATGAACTCTTCATGTCAAGTAATTCTGTTACATTTTTCTTCCTTTAGAAATTAATGGCCAATGTTTTCACTGTGTAAATGAAATTATGTGCTTCTTGTTTGGGTTAAACTAAGATATTCAGTAAACTAAGAGTGTGGTGTTGTAAGGATTAATAACAGAAATGAAAACAGTAGAGCAAAACTCAGCTGAAAATAACTATGCCTAATCTCCCTGAAGAGAAACACTGAGAACTAATACTGGGGAAAAATTCAACAGTAGCCCGCAAAATATTTTTTAAGTGTTCCTTTAAACCATGCAGCTGATTCTGAAAAAAAAATTAGACAATGGTAAAAAGCAGTTGGTCTTGCATTTAATCACAACATCGACTTGCAGAAACCCATGACCTTTCAAACAAAGGACAGAAAAATTAGATATAGACAGTAAGAGATATGTAGACATGGAACCAGGCTTACTGTTTCAAAATGGAATTGAAAGACAAATCTATTTTCTTATTCATAGCTACTATCACAGAAAGAAAACTTGAAGAATAGAAATACACTGAAAGAGCAAATCAATCAGTAATCATGGATCAAAAATAGTAGACAAAAGCAAAGTAAAACAAAAGCTCTGGGAACTTAAAAAGGCAATACAAGACAGAAAGCACCAATTGCATAGTACAGAAGGAGAAAGAAAGATTAATAGACAACATAAAACCCAGAAGCAACCTCAGTAATAATGACAAAAATGAGAGTGAAAGTGAAAAATAGTTATAGAAAAGTGTAAGACAAAAGGGCCTACTGCTTTAGCACAAACTAAAATATGCATAGGAGTCCATGGACTGAACATATTTCCTCTTATTCTGTCAGCTTCCAAAATGTAAAACTATCACTCCCTTGGACACCCAACTCAAATGGAAATTACACCTTTCATACTCCTCAATGGGTATTACATCCTAGAAAGTTAAAGAAATTTGTGTAGAAATTTGCATAAGAATTTAAATAGGACTTATAAATTCCTCATCCTACAAAGGGCTCTTCCTGGGAATTCTAAACATTTATATTTGCTTCCTGCCCATTTCTGTGGCCCAACTACTAAAACCTCAGCAGACTGTATATACTGTGCCTTTCCAGTGAAGAATCTTTCAGCTGTGATTATAAACTTTGAGGAAATTATTTGAACCTTTGGTTTTTTGGTCTACTTTGAGGATGGGAGAGGGGAAGAATTTCTACAAAGACTGATAATCTTTGAAGTAAAAGTCAAGTTTTACTTTTTACTTCAATCTTTGAAGTAAAAAAGTTGTTTTAATTAACAAAGAATTAACTATGTGTTCCTCCTGTGTAACTTGCTAGAGATCAGAGACAGTCAATGGGAAAAAGTACTATTTTGAAGTGCAGGCAACTGACTTGATATTTTAACAGAGGACATTCACACTCCACTCTCTAATGATTTCACTGCCATAATGGTTCTCTGTAGCCTATTATCCAAAAAAATATTAAACACTATACAACTTTTACTTACTTTAGATAGGGACTGCCTAACAAAACAACTGCCCTTTCATTAAAACTGATAGCTCTTAATGGCAGATGTGAACTCTGCATATCCTGATATTGCCATCCCTGGCCATTTACTTTTTTTACTGTGTCTAACAACAGTAAGACAGCACATATGGGAAATTAAAAATCACATGCTCCTGCATAGATAAATTAATGTATTACCTCTCAAGCTTATAGAGGAAACCAGATCACCCCACTTAAAACAGTTTGAGCACACAATTATAAAGGAAAAGCTTGTTTCATAGGTGGTAAATACATCCAAGTCCTCTCTTGCATCTAGCTTAAACAAATTGTTCTGCCAACATGCCTAGAAAGAAATATATCTGTGTCTGAAGGCATCTTTTGCAGATACCATCTACAAGACAAGCAGTGCTAAATAATGATGCTTGTAAATCACATGCTGACAGTTTTTATTACAAAACTTGATAATGCATTTAGTGATATCCAGTAGTATAAGAGCTAAATTTCAAACAACAGCATGCTTCTTTGTTTACAGAGTATTCAGGTGAACAAATTGTTTGCATTACTAGACAGACATCACACACTTTTGTAAAGAGAGGATATAAAACAAGAATACATGGTAAAAAGAATTGTGACTTTCCAAGTATGACATTAGGGAACAGAAGCAGTAAAAATCAGTAATATTCAAAGAGAGATGTGAGCTCCAATGAGACTAAATACAATCCTTATCAGTACTACTGAGTAATTTGCACATATATCACTGAATCTTGGATATTTTACCCAAGCTGCTACCACTTCTTCCAGAGTATTGTGCTTCAACACTGCCACCTCTTCAGTAACACATGGTGACCCCTCAGTTCTACCCCGAGTTCTTACGAAATGGGGATTTGTCCACATCTGCCCAAACCATGACTAATAAGCAGCAGAGAGCAAACAGAGAATTGCTCACTCCCACCACTCCCAACAGCACACACACAGCTGACCCCAGCAACCTAACCAGTATTTCCTAAGCCTGTTGATAACAGTTCATATTCCTGGAAGGGACAAGTCAGTTTGTTTTTATTTAAGAGGCAGTTTAAAGCACACACAAATAAATAAATAAACAAATACATATTATTGCTGTTTTTAAAAGTAACTTACACCTTCTCTGAAAGAAAATCATAAAAATAAAATAGTCTTCATAGACATAAGTTGGGTGCACCCACCTTTTGTGCACATTAATGTTTGAGGCTACAAATAAAGACTACATATTGTATCCATCCCTAGGCAGCCCTTCCTAAGTGCATTTCTGAAGAATGATCTCTAGCAAGGAATAAGCAGCCAGTCAGTTATTTACCTCTAAGGCATGTTTGTGAGATAAAAGGTATCTTAGCTTATGTTGAACTACACACTGTCTTGTTAGCTCTAGAACTGCCATTTGCTAGAACAGTGTTAGGCAGTCTCTGTTAGATGAGGTAGTGCCTTGAATCAAAAGTACAAACCACAACAGCATATTTATTTTATGCTTTGGGAACAGACAAGGGAATTAATAGCTCACTCCCAGCCCCTTCCATGCAAAAAATAAGAGTTTGTTCTAATAATAAGTCCCTTTTCATGCTGGGTGCTTGTCTAATCTAAGATGATATTAATTGAATCTCTTCAGCCAACAACACTTGCTGTACACCAGTTTCCTACCACTACAGCAAAGCATGGATTAAGTGATGCCTGTGAAGGGAATGCATAGCCTGGGGGAAGAAGAAAGATAAGCAGAGATACACATATTGCTCACTTCAAGTTCTATGCTTATATATTTTTAAAACTAGTAAAGACACTTCTATAGAAAATGTACCACTGGGAATACTGAAAGAAGGTTTAAATCATTATGGAGTACACAAAAGGGAAAGACTCGTGTGAGGCAAGGGCTGACAACCTAATAAAAAAATTCAGCTACAAGCACCAGAGGCTCTTGTTCTCAGTTTTGGAACAGGAAGAGAAATAGATCTGCATGAGCAAGGGACAGATTTTAAAAATACTCCTTGGGAAAGTTTGACTTAACACATTTTACTTTAGATAGAAGCTGGCTGAGAGTGTGCACATAATTCCTCAGTTTGACCCAGCTTACACATGGAATTTGCTGTGCCAAGGAATGAGATTTCTTGCAATCATGATGAACATTTTTCCATACCCATGCCACATGAAAACCATCAGTGCTGGGTTATGCAAAACTCGTCAGTAAAAGACTTAAAGAAAAAACCTAACATAAACCCATAGCCCTAATGAAAAAAATAAAATTGCCTCCTTGACAGAGTCATTAGACTAGGTATGTCAAACCTTTTTGAACACTTACTGCAGGCAATTATTACTACTTCAACAAAAAGAAGAAACATCTGATAAAAATTTATCCAGTCCTGCAGTTAAGCTGCTTCCCAAGGAACCTCTATATTATACAAAAGCCTGCAAAAGATTATGCCACCTTCAAATACATCCATTAGCCTACACTAATTAAATGTGAGGTTTCTTTAATTGTAACGGCTTCTGTTATTTCACTGTTTGTATATATAAATATACAACTCAATAGCATATTCAGTGGCAGCCAAGGGCTTTGGATGTATTAAATTCAACTCTAACACAGGCTTTGCTGTCTATTCTACCAAAATCTTAGCTATCCATTAAAATTATATCCATCCATTCTCAGTCTGCGCAGCAAGAAAGTGCCTGATATGACTGGTGGTCACAGAGAAGTTAATACCAATTCAGCATAAAGCATAGCAAATCTCAGGCTCTCATGTGAATGGCTGGACCCACCTTTCTCTTCTGCCACTGAAACTGGCAGTATAAAACAGATGGTTTGTTCATTCCCTGAGACAGCAGTGCTAAAGGGTTTTGGCCAAAGGAATAGAATCAAACCAAAAAAATTCAAAGGAAATTTGATTAAAAGTTCCATATAATTGCAAGAACTGATGATAAATATTTCCTTTCCAATTTTTCATCTTTAGAGGAAAAGATGCACATTTCTTTTCCCCTGAAAATAATCACAAACATTAGCAAGCAACCCCCTTAGGCCCCAAGCCTCTCCTTCTCAGCAAGATGCTGAAATAATCAGGAACTAATTTCATCCATCTTTCCCACACAGGCTACAGTAATTCCATTTGTGCCAGACCTCCCCAACATCATTCCTTTCCAAAAGAACAGCATACAGTAGTTTCACAGCTTTAGGCTGCAATTGCTCACACTTCCTAAAATTTATAAATGTGGAAATAGCATTTCCCCCTCCTTTTTGACCCTGTAACTCAGTAACAGGCTCTTACTCAGCAAAATATTTCCAGCCTCTGCTGCATAAACCATGTTTTTTGATTTGCCAGGTACTTAATTGTTGAATGCCTGCTCCATCAGCTGCTGCACTGGCTAACTGAGCACTCTGCAAGGCTGCTTCTGCTCTGCTGCTGCAGCTCAGTGAGCTCCAGAACACCCTGATTACACACCAAAATTGTACCAAGTTTAAAATAGAAAACCACACAGATGCATCAGGATCTGTTAGTCATTCCCTTCCCTTAACAGCTCTACCATGCCATTAAGAACTAAAGAATATAATGTGAATTAACTTATTTTAAGAATTCTCTATTAACATAACAAAAATGATGGTCCTACTGATATCAACCTCCTTTCACACGAGAACTTTGATACTACGATTCTCTTTTGCATAATGCATTATTAAACATTTCTTCAGCCTGTGGAAAAAACCCCATAACGCATTTTGAACCATGTTACCTTATAGTTTATGAAAGATTTCTGTAATCTAACTCACCTAAGACTGCTGCTATTGAAAAACCTTTTAGCATGTGATACAGTTAGTTGAATACAATACTTTTACCTGCCACTTCTCTGAAGTGCAAATATGATGCCTTTTTCCTGAAAAGGAAGCAGCTTCTCTCTCAGTCTTTCAGGCAGGAAGGACAGCTTAGCATCAACATCCTCTAACTGAGAAGCTTCAAGTGAAGGTGTTTTCTGGAGAGCATTGGCCATGCTGAACCTGAGGGAAACAAAAGAGAAAGAAGATGCCTTACCTACAAGGCAGAATACAGAATAAAGATTCATGGAACAATACTGATCACTTCATCTTGAAATAATCAATATCTACACAACTTTTCTTGAGTTTTGAGAATTCTCTCTGGAAAGCATAAAACTGTGCAGATGCTGGAGGAAGAGTCCCTCACCTCAGTTTCAATAAAATATTTTAACAATTCCAGGATGAAGAGGTCAGCACGTGTCTCTTCCTTCACACTATGAAATAATTATTTAAGCAAATACCCTATTCATGAATGAAAGTTATTTGCCATTCAAATCAAGCTTACTCATGGACATCAAAATATAATTCTTTTAGTAAATATTTTTCAGAAGAGTTCTAGGAAAAAGACAGGTTATTTAACCTTCTAATGATAGAATTAACAGTACTTTAAAATTTTTAATCTGAAAAATTAAATCAGAAAAAAAAAGGGAAAATAAGCCCACTTTGGGGGAAATTAAAAAAAAAAAGAAGAAAAAAATAAAAAGAAAAACCAGTGAGGAAATTAATTTCTTTGAGAAAAAAACAATCTTAAACCAAAGAACTAATCAATAAAAACTCTCATAGTGTGCTTAAGATTAAAAATGTGGATTCTTCATTCATTTTTGTTCAAGGGACAGGGTCAGAGCAGAAATACTCACTTTTGTTCTCTTTTAACTTCACAGACTTTGAACAAGCAAACAAAATTTTATAAAGCTCAGTACCAGTGCACTAACTGAACACAAAGAAAGAATCAAACCTTTGCATCAAAACATTACCTAATTATTTTGGATTCACAGCCTGTGAATCCTGTAAAGAGCAGGATTACCACAGGAACAAAGAATGTCAGCCAAAATAGGCTTCCTGGACTCTCAGCGGTACCGCCATGTTTGACAGCAAAACTCTGAACTGGGTGCACTCAGATTTTTTGATAGTGACTTATTTCTGAAGCAATTTGGAAGAAGTCAGGGCTGATGTGAGGGAGGAACTGTTACATTCACAAGAAGGATGTGCTGAGCTCCGTGGTCACTCACACCAAGGACCTGCAGGACTAAGTCACCTGCTTTCTGACACTCACTGCTTACAAAGGAAGAAAGACCTGGGAACACTGCAAACAGTTAAAGTAATGAGCATTATAAAGCATGATCAGCAGTTTGCAACAGCTTCCTTCTATTCATGGAGTACAGGTGAGGAGGCAGAACAGGCAGATGGATTCAGGTGAAACCATAGGCCACCGTGAAAGAACCACACCTCTGTTCCTAAGGCATTCCACTTAGGAAGCTTTGGTTACAAAACCTGATGTGCACTATTCTGATGTGGTGTGGAATCACTGAGCACCCTGTTCTGAATCTCTCACTGTCTTAAAATCAGGGAAATTCAAAGGCAAAGGGAAAGAACAGAGGACTAGAGAGCCCAGCAAATAACACTTACTGGGAATTTGTCAGATCTGGAGAGAAAAAAAAACGAACTGTCAGTACTGTTGACAACAATGAGGAGAGGGAAAAGGACAGGGAACAGGACCTGAATGTTCTAGAAATCCACTAAACTGTTGTAGAATTCCAGAAAAATGAGGATTTTGGTGGATCTGTCACTGGCATTGGCAGTCAGGCTAATGACATTCAGGCAGACAGAAAATGAATAAGTGCTTCTCTTGGTTACAGGACGAATTACAGGCACATCTATCAGGATATACATCAGGCATTCAGGGGAATGTAAAGAAAATGCTGTGGATGAGCCTCCAGGCAAGTTCCATGACATTCTCGTTGTGGAAGAATTGAACAGGGTAACACTGGAACTTCCAGGCATTCCTTCTTGGGCCTCTATTACCACTTCTACAAAGAAGGGGTGTTTAACCATAACCATTCTGACATAACCTTTCTGCCCGGCAATGAGGGAACAATAGTGAATTTGAATTTAAAATACTGATCAACACACACAAGTTGGGACATGAGCATTGTATTGACCATGGCAATTTTGTCCCCCATTTTCCTAAGTGGAATCTTTGGCATATCTTCACAGAAACAATATTCCTGTACCTTGAGCCTCTGGAACATTCAGCAGCAGATACAAATACTGTGATGAGTACCAGGCTCTTTCATGCACATCCACCACAGAGCTTTGCTTAACAGAAGATGGAAAGCCCCCATGTACCCAAGCATTTCACAGAAAAAATTTCATAAAGCTCCAGTAAATACCTGCTTCAGCTCTCAGTTGAGCAAACAAAAATGTTTCAACTCTGTCTGTTGGGAAAACAGCCATAATCACTTCAGTTCTATCACAATATTTTCCACTGAGTATTTTTTCCCTTTAAAAGTTGATTAAGGTACTTCAAGACTGCTGGCAAACAAACAAACACTAAACATTTCTGTAGAGCCAAGCTTCAACAAGAGTGCTGCAGAACTGGTGGGCCCAACAAACCTGTTCAACACTCAGTTCTGAGATTCACCTCTAAAGAAAATTTGTGACTCATTTTCTGTGATAATTTTCCTTTCTATAAATGCAGAGATAATGCTGTACTTCTGATCAGCTTGCTGCATAGCTTGTTGTGAGTGACAATATGAGAATGAAATGTTAACATAATTAACTTTCTGTTGAACGAGATCATGACAAGATCCTTTCACTGAAACACTGAATAGGAACCATGCAGCTTCAGACGCATAAATCTGAATTAGAGGAGGCGCATGAATCACCAGTACATAGCAATACTACCATGAAAAATGTTTCTGCATCAGTCATTAACAAGGTTAGAACTGACTTTGCAGATCTTAGAAAGCAGCAAAACAGAAAGCACTAACAACCAGATATCAATGACTTTTTGTTTAGTTTTTTTTCCTCTAGGTGAATAATTATATAAATGAATGGTAAATAATTGTAGACTACGTAAATAATTAAAGAGCTGCACATATGGTGAACAATAACTATTAAAACAACACATACAGTGACTGTGGCAGTGGTGGTCATTTATGTTTTGAGACAGAGCATTTAAGTACACACTGTAGTAATGTTAAGAAATAAAAATAGTCTGTTTTAAAAAAGAATTTAGTCAGTGTAGCAGAAGACCAGTTTGTATCTGTTGTTCTACTCATTGCAGATTCAGAAGATGTAAGGAAAGTAAGATTAGTGCATGTATTCTCGAACTACAAGTTTTCAGTTTTTTTCTGTGTCCTTAATGTGCTGTAACACAGATCACATCAACCCTCCACCCTCTCTAGATCACACGTTCTGGAGCTTCATTTTTTTCAGACAAAATAGACCTAAGAGGTTTTGTGTGGAGACTTAGATTTCTTTGAGAGACTTCATTCAGCTGCACAAGTTTCATGAGTTAAAAAACCCAAACTCTGGAGTACTTACTCAAGGGTTTTAAAGGAAATCAAGGATGAAATAGCTGAATTACCAAACCCTGTAACTATTCATCTAATATTGCTTAAGTATCTCAGGACTAGATAGTGGTAAATGATCCCAGCTGTTAAAAGCAGGGATGAGGAAGATTCATGGACCTACATTATGATTCATTCACAGGGCATAAAAAATCAGTAAAAAATTATGAAGTGCAGAACCTGTGAACACCAGGATAAATGCATCTGTTTGGTAGGAGTAACCATGTGTTTTGTAAAGGTGATTTCCATTTTTCCAGTCTGATGAAGTTTTTTTGAAAGGGCTTTACAACAATGTAACTATAAGCTATTTGATGCAGTCCAATTCCCACTATTTTTCAAAACTGATTTAAAACAGGATAAATTTCATAACGTATTTTACAGTAACTATAATTGCCAAGAAAATTTTTGAGAAAGTCTCTCAAACTTTCAAGAAAACTGAGCTGCCACATACAATAATTGCACTGAAACTTTTTTTAAAATTCAAGCAAGCAGACAGTTCAAACGTGAGAGAAACAACATCAGCATTATTTCCAAGTAATCTGCTCCAACTTCTATCATGTTCAATCAATCACAAATGATCAAGAAAAGTAAGTAGCTACTGAGGGATAAGGGCAGTGCAAATAATAGTAAAATAAAATAAAATTTGAAAAAACCCGACCTTGAGTTTCTTTCTAATCACTGCTACTGCTATACTGCATCTCACTATAGGCCCTTATCCTTTCAGAGGCAGCAACTGAGACCCAGCTTGTAGAGCATATTACCCCTGGAGCTGTTTCTTTATTGGAAAGTTGGGTGCAAGACTGATGATAAGTTCAAGGACTACTTTAAGTTTTCCAACAGCTGTTTGTCAACACAAGCTGATTACATAATATAACCCCACTGCTTATTTTTACAGGCCACTAAGTATAGACTTTTAATGCAGCTCAGCAGCAGATGCCTAAGACAAATGAGTCTTTCTGCTAAGGGTTTTGCTTCATAAATTTCCTCTTGATGGCCTTAACTGCTCCATGACTGTGTGTTCAATAAAACTTAATAGGGAATTCAAGGCTCTAAGAACATCTTGGTTGATTGATTGATTAATCAACTATTTCACAGAATCACAGAATTGGTTGGGTTGGAAGGGACCTCTGGAGATCATCCCATCCAAACCCCCTGCCCAGGCAGAGTCACCTGGAGCAGGTGACACAGGAACGAATCCAGGTGGCTTTGGAATGTCTCAAGAGAGGGAGAATCCATGACTTTCCCGGGCAGCTGTTCCAGTTCTCTGCCATCTTTGTAAAGATGTTCTCCCTCATGCTGAGGTGGAACTTGTGTTTTATTTTATGGCCATTACTCTTCATCCTGTCACTGGGCACTACTGAAAACGGTCTGGCACCAGTCTCTTGGCATCTGCCTTGGAGATATTAATGTGCATTAATGAGAACCCCTCTCAGTCTTCTCCTCTCCAGACTAAACCGGCCCAGCTCCCGCAGTCTCTCCTCATAAGAGAGATGCTCCAGACCCTTCATCACCTTTGTGGCCTCTGCTGGACCCTCTCCAGTAACTCCTTGTCTTTCTTGTACTGAGGAGCCACCAGTGGGATAATAAAGGATTGAAAATCTACCCATCAGAACACAGCTTTTTATAGAACACTACAAGAGAAAGCAATCAGACGGAGCATAGAACAGTTTTTCCGCAGACCGCTGTACCGCGCTGGAGGGAAGCGCACACCTCAGTACCTGCCTGGGGGTAAGATTTTTATTTTACTTACGCAAGTCCCTGCAGCTGCAATTGCAGAAGTACCTGAGCGCACGATGCGATGACCCAGCAGCAGCAAGAAATGAAACCTGTCACAAACACGGGCTGGGGACGAACAAGGGGCACCTGGCAGCTGATTCCCGGCTGGCGACCGACCCCGAGCGCGTCCCACCCCGGGCACCCCCTCACGGCCGCGGGCTCCGCGCTCGAACGGCCGCCGGGAAGTGACGCATGACCAGGGGTCACGGACGGGAAGCGCTTTTGGGCCCGGCAACCGCTTTTTCCTTATTTTTTCTGTCCTCGCCGTCCTTCTCCGCCCGGCCCCGCTTCCCCAGGAGCGAGTTAAAAGTCATCTTCCCGCCCAGCCGTGCCTCGTACCGGCCCCTGCTCCGCTGGAGCGGGCGGGCTGAGGAGAGGCAGGAAAGGGGAAGCGGGGCTGGGAACGGAGGGAGGCGGGGATGGCGCTAAAGGCCGGGCTGGACGGGGCAGCGCCGCCGGCTTTCGGGATTGGGAAGAGCGATGGAAGTCGGGACGACGGGCCGGGAGGGCGAGAGGTTGCGCGGGCAAGCCCCGACTACAGCTCCCAGCCTGCCCCGCCAGAGTGCGGGCGCCGTGCGGCTGCGGGAGCGCTGGCGCGGGCACTCAGTGGAGCCGGGGCGCTGCTGCTCGGGATACACAACACGCCCGGGAGCAGGAGAGCAGCTCAGGCGCGGGTGAAGGAAGAGTGGCCAGGATAGGGATCGGAGGCCACCGAGACCCCGCGCTGCCACTGCCGCGGAATCGCTCCGTGTGCCCGCGGCCATGGGCTGCACGCAGCGGGCGGGCCTTGCGGTGCCGGTGCGCCACTCTAAGTGGTGCTCACGGCTGTCTGTCAAGGCAGTCGCGCCCTTCGATTGGCCGCCGCCTTTCGGGCGGGCTCGTCTTCGCGTAAGCGCCGAGCGGCACCACTCCGCGGCAGCGCCGGGGGGAGGGCGCTGCAACGCTTATTGGTCCATCCGGCCGTCCATCATTAGCGTTCCGCGCAGCCATTGGTGGCGGCTGCCCGGGGGTGGGGCCTCTCTCCCCGCCGCGGCAGCAGCAGGAGGAACCCGGGCGGCGCTCCGCGCTGGGTTCGGCG
>VZRQ01009199.1:0-62557 GCA_013397975.1 Machaerirhynchus nigripectus | reverse complement strand
AGTGCGCAGAGCGGGGGCAGCGCTGAGGGAGGGGGGGCGCGGCCGTGGGGCCGGTGGGTCCAGCCTGGCCGGGGGTCGCGGTCCGGCGGGGTGATCCCGGCCCTTTCCCTTCCCTAATATAGGCAGTGCTGGCCGGAGCGGGACACAGGGCTGTTCATCTATTATGTATTCATTTTTTTAAAAAATTCTGCCGCATGTTGGATAATTCTGCATGTGGGTATATCTACCATATTACAATATAAAGTGTAAGTAGTGTCGAGAGCAAACTACGTCACAGCCTGGTTTTTACCATCTCTTTAAAAAACGTTTTTAAATGAGTTTTCAGCACCGAATAAGGGTTTTACTTTATGAGGAAGACGGAACGAGATAGAAAAAGAAGTGAGGAATAGCTGTTTCTTACATGATTACAATAATCTAAGAATTATTCAGATTATTCACGTGAACAGATTTGCACATATCCTACATGTTGATGGATTCGTGTGATGTCCATAGAAAGCTGAATTAGGAAGGTGATGGGAAAAAACCAAAAAGAGTGGTGCACACTTGGACTACGGTGCATTGCCAGATAGTACAATCTACCATGGCGTTTGCTGTCTTGGAGTGGTTTTGCTAATAGTCTTAATTTTAAATTTTGATGCCCCTTTCTCATTAACCTGAAACCGAAGAGATCTTGAGTACCCCAAGCAGAATAGGGAGGGTGTTGGGTTTTTTCTCTTGCACTGGCCTTTTTGCACTGAGGCATTAACCTGCAGTTTTNCCCGGGCGGCGCTCAGCGCTGGGTTCGGCGCCCCTCGTGTGTGAGGAGCCGCCGCCCGCCGGGCGCGGTGTCCCGGGAAGGAGCACGGGTACGAGCCCGGGAAGGAGCGCTCCGCCGCGGTGAGGAGCCCGGGACGCCGCCGGGGAGGCGCTCCCGCGGGCGGGGGTCGCAGTGCGCTGAGGGAGGAGGGGGGGCCGCGCNTAAGTAGTGTCGAGAGCAAACTACGTCACAGCCTGGTTTTTACCATCTCTTTAAAAAACGTTTTTAAATGAGTTTTCAGCACCGAATAAGGGTTTTACTTTATGAGGAAGACGGAACGAGATAGAAAAAGAAGTGAGGAATAGCTGTTTCTTACATGATTACAATAATCTAAGAATTATTCAGATTATTCACGTGAACAGATTTGCACATATCCTACATGTTGATGGATTCGTGTGATGTCCATAGAAAGCTGAATTAGGAAGGTGATGGGAAAAAACCAAAAAGAGTGGTGCACACTTGGACTACGGTGCATTGCCAGATAGTACAATCTACCATAGCGTTTGCTGTCTTGGAGTGGTTTTGCTAATAGTCTTAATTTTAAATTTTGATGCCCCTTTCTCATTAACCTGAAACCGAAGAGATCTTGAGTACCCCAAGCAGAATAGGGAGGGTGTTGGGTTTTTTCTCTTGCACTGGCCTTTTTGCACTGAGGCATTAACCTGCAGTTTTTAATGGGGTTGCTTTCTCGTCTTGTCTTCCACAGGGAGTAATGTATTTGAGACATGCTTTTTGGCTGAATATTAAGCAGCAGTCTTACAGGGCAGTATGTCTTGTGAATGTTAGATTAGGAATATGTATTTACTGTTAAAGTGAAAGGTAAAATGAAGTTCTGATTATTTTTCAAAACGTTGTGTTCAAATAATTTGCTATTTAGGAGAAAGAAACGGCCATGGAAACACATTTTCTTTGACAGTCTTCCACTGGCTTGGCATGCAGCTAATATTAAGCCTTTGTTTTACAGTAAGTACTGTGATGTCAAGGGTTTGAGTATTTTGTAGAAATTAGGTAACTTATTGCTTGTACTCCTCAATTTACAGAAGTCCCTATCGCAAAGATAATGTTAAGACTTATGTCCTTTTAAAACTTGGAAGATTAAAAATGTAGTACTTGTAACTGCACTGCTTGGCCACTCTATTTTACAAAGCTGTAAATTCAAGATCTACTATCTTTTATATCAAGATCAACTAGTACTTTTCTTGTGAGTAAAAATAGATTTGACTAAATACCAGTAATTTTGAGGGGTGTGGAGTGTACTGGGCTAGGTTTGTTAGCAGTGTTCTAGAAACTATTTGTTAAAGATTTGGGAAGGCTCAGTCACTAAATCTGCTGCAGTGGCTGTCTGTTTATATTTTAGTTTTGGATGTTAAGAGGAATAAAGGAAACGTTGAGGAGACTGGTACTACTACTTTGCTTTTTCTCATCTTGAACAAAATTCTGCCTATGCCATTTTTCTTTTAACTTAGGTTAAGTTTTGGGCTTTCATTTGTTCTCATATTTCAGTATATTTGCCTTACACCATAGTCTTAATTTTGTATTACTTGCTTAAAGCCTGTCCGTGAAACTGCTTCAAACCAGCTGAATAGTTTAGGTCAAGTGCTCTAGGCTCAGCTCTGGGTACAACACAAATAGCGTGGCTTTGGGGTTTACTCCTTTAAAAGGTGCTGTCAGTTTGCTACAGTGGCCTCTGTTAATTCAAGTTCATGTCTTTGTATCGCCACTGTCCTATTACTACATCTCCCCAGAGTTAATTTGACTAAGACATGTTGCACCACATCTTTTAAAATACCTTTTATGTGTTTAAAGTTTCAAGGTGCTGCATTCCAGGCTTTTAAAAGTAGCTGATACAGTTGCACTTTTTGGACACTTTGGGGGAAATCGGCCTTTTGACACCGTGTTCTTTACGAGTGAGTTGTCAGGTAATGGAGCAACGCAAACTTTGAATTGGCTGTAATGTGGCATACAGGTCATCTTTTTATTAAAGACAGCATGGTTCAGTTTTGGTGAGCTAGACAACTCTATGCTCTAACTTTTACTACCTGGATAAAAATATGAACCACCTTGGATGTACTGATCTGTTGAAGTGATTTGGATCTGAAATTTTTCAGCATACGCGAATTCTCTTTGCAAAGATACAAAGAGAGTTAAACGGTAGCCAGTAAATACGAAGTGCTGTAATTCATGGGTGTGACAGCTAATGAGCTTTCAATAGGAGTGGGAGAATATCCTGTAATCCTGGCATCACTGAGCTGAAGGACTGCAAAGGTGTTGAGCCCAGTCAGGCTTTTAGTGGCAGTTTTTCCGTGCCCATCCCACCTAGGAATGACCAGCTAGGAATGACCCAGGGGTTGTTGTTAAACGCTGCATTCCACATTGAGCCTTTTAGTGATGGAAAGAGGAGTCGTTTGGCAGTGAAGACCTGAATAATAAGGTCATTTACACCGTCTTCTTTAGTCAAGAAAAATCAATGTGAGTGCCTTAATGTGGTGCTTACTCTGGCTGATAGATAGCATCTATGGGAGCCCGTTAAAGTTGGGGTTATGTGGTTCTTTGTGTATCCTCCTTGACTTTTCTTTGAGGTGATGGACGAATGTGCTGTATAACAATGTTAGGAGATTTTGGAAAGTGATGTTGGAAAGCTTTGTTTCTGGGAGATGATAAGTCAGCAACAGGTTATCATTAAATATTGTTGGGAAAACAGCACTTTGGGCCTGCCTGTAATCTTATTTTGATTTCATAACTTGTTGAAGGAGTGTTTTAGAGGAAATAATGTCTGGAAACAGATTTATGAAGGGCAGCAGCCTTAATTACAGAACAGCCTGCACTGCTACTCTTGTGCATAAGTTAGTCTCCTGCAGTGTAATGTATGTATTATGAGAATCCTGTCAACGTGTCATTTTATGATATGCACTTTCCTCCAAAATATAGAATTAAGTTACCGAGAATATTTGGTTATTGTATGTTCAGATCCAGACTGCTGAAGCGAAGTGTAGATTTGAGATGGCTCTGGGATGCTTATTCCAGGGTTTCTTTTCTACTCTTTATCTTGGATCTCTGTAAGGAAATGGGGCAACCTCTTAGCAGCCATTGGTTTCTGCATAAACAGTTATATACTACATTGTCTACCTGTCTTTTTTCATCTGCTGCTGAATTTTTGTTCTTTACTCTCCTTCTCAACAACAGATCTTATTATTCTTTAATCTCTAACTTGAATTTGTGTATAAAATAGAATTCTGTCCTGTATGTATTTTATACTCTTCACTTCTCTGCCTCCTCAGGTTTGTTAGCAAGTTTGTACTGCCGTGTATGAAAGGTCTTTGTCCAGTTGCGTATAGAATGGTCTGAAGGCTGAAGCTTGTCAGGACAAATGTCATAAATATCTTAAAAGCTGTGACTAAATAGTTGTTTCTTTATTTTGAAAGCACAGTTTTGGATAACTTGCATCTCTGAGTCAAAAAATAACCTCTAAAAGGCATACGTGTAGATGATGTCATCTCTGGATTTGGTTTAGCAAAAATCCAGTACTGAATTTTGTATTTTCTAGAAAATGTTCTGTATAATTGGTTAGCAGTTAACCTGCCACAGTCGTTTTAAGAGTTGTTCCCAGCCAAGTGAGGTGTGATAGGTTGCTGTAGGTATCCAACTAAAGCATTTTAATTTATGTTAAGTGAAGCAAGACATAAATAGATGCAGGCCTTGCAATACCTGCTGCTGTAAAAGAGGCCATCGTGGTGCCATATCCTTGGCTTTTTGTTCCTGCCCTCTGCCACCTTCTCTGCTCTGTTTAATGAGCTGTTACTGGGAGCACTTTCCGAACTTTCAGCTGTGTAAGATGTCAGTCTCTTATTCTATCAAACTGAAACATCTACTGGGAGACTTGGAGGAGCAGTTTAGCTGGCAGATGGAGGAAATGGTGACTGGAAGTGAGATCAGTGACTTCTTTAGTGCAGCTGAATCTGGAAAAGGCTGTTGGTGTGCAGCTGGTAAGTGAAGTTCGAACTAATTCGGGTGCTTCTGCCAACAGCAGATTGAGGAGTGTTCTCACAGTCCTTTCTCCTGTCAGAGCTTTGGGCATCAAAACCTCCTGCTGGTGCTGAGAAGCTGGGAGCAGTTGCATCAATGACCAATGCTGGATCCACAGGCAGATTTCCATCTGTCTTCATATTCTAAGTGAACCTGGAAGAATTCCGTATGTTTTTGTGGTGATACAGCAGGAGTTTTGAGAGGCATTGGAAAATTGCTGGATTGGATCAAATGTTCAGTTTTTGTACCCAAATGAGGCAGTAGCAAAATGAGTAAATCAGTTTGTGGGGAATTCTTGTCCATGTTATCACAGCATGATTTGAAGCATTTCAACAGAAGGTACAGAAAAAAGCCTTTTACCTTTAAAGCATTGTTAATCCCTCAATCTTTTGGATGAAGAGCTCCATTTCAGGTTCAATGTGCTCTGTAGGTGTTTAAAAAGAGTACAGCCTGCTGCTACAATTAGTCTTTTTCTCCCTTTCTTTTGCAATCCATTAAATCTATTCCATAACTTAAAGCAAGAACAGAGCCCTCACCAGTTTCTGTCTTCCCTCAGAAGTAGCTGGATTGGTTAGCAAAGGTACACACATTGGCAGTACTTAGACTAAAAATAAAACCTGGTTTGCCTTTTTCAGTTGATAGGTCCTTATCCTTCTTCCACTTGGAAAGTCAGACTATTACTGAACAAGAACTTTTTCCTAATGGCTTTCCAAGGGAAAACCAAGGGAAACAAAATAATTTTTTCGTGTTAGTGAGTGTTGCATATACTTTAGTGGCAGAAACTGGTAAAATGACAATTGGATACTCAGAGTATCTGCTGATCTTATTTTTACTGTTAGAATTAACTGTAATGAGCCCTTAATTTTCACTCGTAATGAAGATTACAAGTTATTAGTCTCTTAGTTTAGGTGTTGTGGTTTCTTCTTTGTTTTAAGCACATCAAAGTGATCTTTAATGTATTTTCATCGCACCTAATCTCTAAAAAGGCTTCTAGCTGCGTGTTTGGTTGCACATTGCATTATTGTCATGGAAAAATTAACTGCTCTTTCAAGGGTTTAAAGTTGTACCACAAAGCAGTGCCAGTATTGCTTTGAGATGTCATCCTTGTGGTATGGATTGGAGGAGGAAAAGGACTCCCAACACTTGGAAAGCTGTTAAGTGACTTTATGGAAGCTGCTGTAGGAATGCTACTGCAGTCTGGTTAGACTTGTGGTCTAACAAAAGGATATGAATCTTTCACTCAAACTATTGTGTTAACTCACAAAAATGTTACAATTTTCATCCTAATACTTCATGTAGGAATGTTTTGTTTCTCTCTAGTTTCAAATAATTGGCTTCTGGAGAGGAACACCTGTTTTTATGTGGACATTCTTGTTACTGGGAGAAGGAACTGAGTCCAGACTGAGCTTATCTAGTAATGAATTAAATACAGAAGAATAAATAATACCATGTTTTGAGGAAGATTTCTGAGCCTCAAATGGTACCATTAGACTAAATTCTTAAAGCAGTAATATGAAAAGAATAAATGATGTTACTGGGCTAACTCAGTTAATGCAATGTATGATATTCCAACAGTTGGCTGTTGATCATTCACCATGATGACATCCCATTAGTTGCTACATAATCTTGTATTTCCTGACACTGCAAACTTTGATTGGAAAAGCACAGAGAGCAGTAGTCCTTATTAAGACCTGCATATCAAAATAATAGCGGAAGCTGTCCCAACTCAAAACACAATCTGCTTTTTACCTGGCCTTTCCTGCTGAAATAGTGGACAGTGTTAGAAACTGGGTTTGTGTCTCTCTTCTTGGTCCATAGCAGTGTGAAGGCTTAAAATTGTAATGTTCCCTAAAGATCAAAAAGTATAGATGTGTAGGTATTCTTTCAGTAACTCTTTTTTGTCCTCTTGTTTTCCAGTATGCAATGAAATATAGATTACTTTTAAGCAAGAAACAGTTTAGCCCATTTTTAATATGTGGAATAATTGGGGACAGGAGACCTTGAGAAGATTTTTCGGCTCTGGTCAGACAATGTGTGAACTGAGGCATGGTGTAGATCAGTGGTGACAATTCTGAAGCCTGTTGCTTGACTGAGATCACAGGTATCTGATGGGTTCTTAGTTGTAAGAACCCATCTAAATACTTTGTGTCTGCGTGCTCCAGAAAGGCAGCAGAGTGTCCTGCAGGTCTGTGTCACACCTGCCCAGGCTGAGAGTGTGTATCTGATGGACTGACTGCTCTTGATATGAACAGTAAGGAAGTCCTGGTGCATGACGTGACCAGGCTCAGCTTTAATCCTGCTCATAACTTATTAACCTTGGGACTCTGCTGTTCGCAGTATCAGGAGTTGTTTTCTGGATCCTTATTTTATTCGTGTCTGCGTATGCTGTAGTTACCTGGTTATAGTGGCAGTGACTCTAAAACTTATGAACTATGTTTGATATATATAGGTTAGATGTAGGCATGATTTCTATAAGGAAGATGGATTCTCACATAAGTTTGATGTTATAGGACAGACTCCCATATAAAATGTGGGAGGACAGTTGATTTCAAATTATTCTTTGAAATCTTTAGAAATTAATTACAAGTGGACTTTTTCCAGTTTCTTTCAATTTTAAGAAAAAATTCTTGATCCTAAGAAGGCCTGTCTGATGAGCAAAAATATTCCAGTGGGTTCCCACTGAATCTAGGCCACCCAGGTACCTTGGTATTAAATAGCAGTAATTACCACTAATATAATGGAATGTTTGTGGAAAGGATGCAACTCACTGCGCTGTGCACTGCCTGAATGTGCCTGAAGACTGAAAGGAGGGACTCTGGGTCATTTATTCCAGTCCCTTCATCTTTATGTTAATTAGATTGCTAGTTATCTTCTTGCATGCTGAACAGCAGTTGTAAAATCTGGTTCTGATATCTACTGGCCTCCAGCCTGGCTGACTGTGGAAAACTTAGAGACACATGGGTTTGTGGCAAAGTTTTCCTCTAGATTAAGTAGCTCTTCTACCCATCTGTTATCTACTGCAGCCACATGAAATTAAGTTTTCCATACAAGTTTTTATCAGTGCAAATACCATTTTCCGTATAAGGCCTTACCAGGGCTTTATTGGAATGGCACTTCTGTAGATTTTCTGAGAATAAATTGAATGGTAGTTACATCTTAACAATTTTAATTTTGTTAATCTTCATTGTCTCTGCTTTATCAGTTTCCTCTATAATACTACATTTAATTCAAATAGATTAGGCTTACTCCATTTATTTTTCCTAGGAACTAATACTGTATTAAATAGAGCTGTTTGGCCCAATCTCTGCTACAATGTTTATCTGTCAAGTCATTTTCCACTGACTTTGGTGCCTTTAATTCATTCTTTCCTTTAAAATTTGTTTAGAAGTCAGACGTAGAGTTATTTTTTTTCCTTATATTTAGTTCTGTGCTTTTTGTTCCAACGTCAAATGATAGCAGCATATATTTTGTTTTGTTGAAAAAAAATCTCATCTTTGGGGCTTGTGATCTGATGAGAGGCTTCTAATTTTCTGTAGCTAGTGGGTATGGTGTCTTCAGCACTTACTTTCTGAATCTTATTTTTCCTCTGAATGTACTCTTTCAAATTCAGTTTCAGATGTGCTGTAGTGGTTTTCTGGTGTACTTACTCTTTTTCTGTTTATATGGATAATGAACCTTTTGTTTAAAAGTTCTGACTCAGACTGGTAACTTCTGACTTCCAAGGCTTACCTTTTGGTTGGTCAGTGCATTTTGGAGTGGATTTTATTTTTGGTTTTGTCTGTTTCTGAGCTGTTGTTTGGTTGTTGTGGGTTTTTTTTCCCTCCTCTGCATTTATTCTTCCAGCTAAATTTGTGGTTATTCATATTAAAGGGCTTTCTTCCCTTCCCAGCCTCTTTTCCCTGTGCCTTAGGGAGATCAAGTTCCATAGGTATTTTACTGATGATTCTGTACACACATAATATTGTTAAATGCTGCGTAATTTATATTAGAATTTATTGACATGTTTTAATATATCTGTGTGTTGTATATCTTTATAAGGAAATTATATGTCAAGGACAGCCTGATTATCCTCAATCCCTGGACTGTTGTAGCCTAAGACTATGTCAAAGTCCCTGTCCTGAATTGCCTGTAAAGTAAAGCCTTTTGGTCAGAGAAATGCAGGATTCTAATAATTATTAATAAATATTCTATTAATTATTAATAATCCTTTGCTTAATTATTCTGACTAAATAAATACGATTCTTGTTCTATAGTAGGGCAGTGTTAAATTTGCTGTCTCTTTAAACCATGTCCTTTCCTTACCCCATCTTTGGTCCCACAGAGAAAGACCGTTGCCCTGACCTTCTGGTCTGCTCACACTTCCAGAATATGTTATGCAAAGCATAATACAGGTTGTAAACAAACACTCTTCAAATGTGAAAAATCTGATTTCCAGAAAGATTTTCTTTCCTGTTCTTTTCAGCTTTCAAAATCTCTCTGCCCCTAGAACTGGGTGTTAGTGCCTGTGTTCAGCTCGGGAACAGTGCATCTGGAATTTGCATTTTGAGGGTGGGTATTTTTTCTCCTGTCAAATTTGCACTTGCTCGGACATGTAGCCTTTGAAGTATTTTTGAAGAAAACAATGGTGCTTATTTTTTAATTTCCTCCTGCCTTTATACTTGTCCAAAAACCAGTTTTCCAGAAAACTTCTCAAAGAAATTCACTAAGTTCTAATGCACTGCATTCATTTCTCATCTAAACTTTGAGATACAAAAATCCTTCAAAATAGAAACTTAGTGGTGGCAGTATTTGTCCTGTTTATACTTTCTTTTAATTAAAAAAAATTCTATCATACTGTAAAATGAATCTTCATTACGTTAGGTTTTTCTTTCCCCTGCCTCCCCTCTAAAGAGAGATACAGTGTTTGGTTCAGGTAAGTTTCTTGTTTCAGTGATCACACCATGAGAAAGAAGCCTGTGCCATCACAAAAACTGGTACTTAGTGTGAATGTTGCATTGCTTGCTTGACTGACCACTCTGCTGCTTAAGAAGATGAAATACCTTTGCAAGACATGAGTTCCATGGTGGCAGAATGTGATGCTGCCTGTTTTTTTCAGTTGTGAAAAGGATGAATCAGTTCTCTGTCTCCTGTTTGCCTGGGTCCAGGCAATTAAGCTGCTGATCTTCTGATGATGATGAGCTTTCAGAAGTGTTCATAAGGAAGTAGCAAGATGCTCATTTTACTCTACTTTGCCTTGTTGCCAGGATCCTCATTTTTGAGGTCTAAGATCATGCTTAAGCAGCTGTTCCATGAGGCAATTGTGTTCTTACGTCCCTCTGACCAGAAAGTGGAACAAAGGAATTTACACGATTCAACTGCAATGCAGGGAACTGCTCAGCACTGGTTGTTAAACCCGTGTAGACTGAAGCTGCTGGAGAGGACAGAAGCTCATTTATAAACAATGCAGGAAGACCAGCTGTAAGAATCCAATACTTTATAATCTTCTGTGAGTTAGACTGTCTCCACTGGACATTCTTCTGGAATCACTTTAGCTATAACCTCATTCAAGAAGCTTTGCTGACATGGAAGACTTTGGTGGTGAAACTTGACCAGGTGTTAAACAGTGAAATCTAACTGGATGAACTTTAGTGTAAAACCTCATTCTAGGTGTCTGTGGGTTCTTCAGGTCTGTACAGCTGTCACACATGATGACAACACAATTTAATGTGTGACTTGTTCCAGGGCTTGTCCTCAAGATAATGCACATTAATTGAAAATCAGATGAATGAAACAATTGCATACAGTAAATAACAGAATCATGGAATCATTTAGGTTGGAAAAGACCTTTGAGATCGTAAAGACCAACGCTTCCTCAGCACTGCCAAGCCCACCACTAAACCATGGCCCCAAGTGCCACATCTGCACATTTTTTAAATCTTTCCAGAGATGGTGTCTCTATCACTTCCCCAGGAAGCCTGTTCCAGTGCTTGACACTTGCCATGAAGAAATTTTTCCTAGTATCTGTCCTAAACCTCCCCAGCAGCTTGAGGCCATTTCCTCTTGTCCTGGGTCTTGTTACTTGGGAGAAGAGACTGACCCACACCATACCACATCTTTCTGTTAGGGAGTTATAGGGTGATAATGCCTCTCCTGAGCTTCCTCCAGGCTGAACACCCCCAGCTCCTTCAGCCACTGCTCACAGGGCTTGTGCTCCAGACCCTTCCCAGCTCTGTTCCTTCTCTGGGCACACGCCAGCACCTTGATGTCTTTCTTGTGAGGGGCTTAATGGAGAATAAAGAGTATTTATCAATCAAATATAATCAAATATTTAGATTATCCATCTTTGACTGTTTTGGAAAGTTTTTCTGATAATGTCAGCTACTTGTAAAAGAGCTCTGTAGTTTATTAATTAATATTCATATACAGTTATCTTGTGGCATGTGAATTTATATCTCAATACATAGACTCTGGTAATCTCTGAAAACTGGGAACTTTGCTGAAAATAACTACAAATCTTACTATTTTATTGGTATTTAAAACAGAGGTCTTTGACAAAAAGCCTTAAAGGTAGACCAGGTTTGTGATTTTTGCATATATTACAGTGTCTCAGGGAACTCACAGGGAGAAACAGTTCTTAGAATAAGTTAAAATAGTTATTTTCTGTCATATTCAGCAAAAGAATAACATTACAGCTGGTCTTGTCCAGATATCCAAGCCTTTGCTGACCAGCTAATCAGAAACTTGGAAAGCCAGATGATGGAATTTGTTAGTAGTAGCTAGTAGTATAATGACTTAGCAGAGTTGGAAGTTTTAAATTAACAACAATTTTGCCAAATCTTGCTGTCATTGCTTTTCAAGTGCTTAAACTCTAGACTGCCCATAAGGCTTCCTCCCATAACATTTTATATCTGGCAAAAGTCCTGCTATGGATGTGCATGACAGATAAAGCATGTCCAGTTCTCTTCTGTTAGTCGGGTCCTTACTTCATAATTGCCAAGATTTGTTTCTGCCCCTCTGGTATTAATCAATCTGTACAAAGAGAATCTTGGGGAGAAAGTTAGATTTAGCTTTGGCTTAGAAAAACTATTTTTACATTGTGTATTTTATACAGAATAACTGCTTTTGCTTCTTTATGCTAAAAGTGTGAGACTATTGATCTTGCCTTACATATCATGGTAAAAGCAAAAAGGACATGCATGTCTAGAACTCTAATAAATACTCTAGACAAGGTATTTCCATTTGTGGTGGTGGAATAAGGCTATTGCTTTTCAAAATCTCACTAATCTGGATTACATATAAATAATTTAGTCAGGAATCGAAGATCTTTGTATATTGCCACCTGCTCATTATTCAGAAATTGTTACAGTCTGCTGTTGCCCTAGCAACATTCTGAAAATTAGTGTTGTATCTCTGAAAAAGCTTTTGTTTATCTAGCAAAGCCCACTATCCAACCTGTATTATTGCAGGCTGCATCTCAAGTGATGACTCCAGGTCCCAGCCCTACCTGTTTAAAACATAATGATTTCCTTTTATGTAACATAATTGAAAATTATTATCTTCTTCTTTTTTTCTAACTAGTTATAGATAATTAAATATGATGCTGATTTTGTTTAAAGTCCCTTTAGGGTCTGATGATGCCATTGTATCATCTGAGTAGAGATGCTTGGCTGTACAGATACGCAAGAAAGTAAAAAATCACGTCTTGACTCCTAGTGTTCTTAGGAGCTCCCCTTTCTCTCTCCTCCCACCACTTTACTCCCATCTCTCCTCTCTCCTTCCCCCTGTTGAATCCTACATTAAAAGTCAGATCTTGTTTAACCTTAAGCACTTCGGGATTTAAAAACATTGTGCTTATGAAGTTGACGTTAGCCAAATTTGGGGCAGGAGAAAGGGTGGTGTTAACAAAGTCCTTTAAAGTGCTAATGGCACAGCTAACACAAGTCTCAATTGCAACACTCACTGCTTTAGGTTGCACATATTTATCTCAGAGGATTTACTTCTAGAACAAAATTGAGGAGGAAAACTGATAAGCTGAATTTTATTTTTCCCAGAGACAAAAAACAATTGGAAAACAACATTAAAAATACCCTTCTTTCCAAATCCCCTCTCTTGTCAATAAGCAAGGGAAAAGCTCCCCTCTGTTCCATGTGTTCAGATCGTGCTTCCCTGTTGCACTGCCACTTGTTTGGTTCAGCCCTGCAGTTACTCTCATTCCCTCCTGTGTGGGTGCAAGGTAAGACAAACCTGCTCTGAGAAAATCTGCCTTATCTCTTGTCCTACTTGACCTGTTGGTTTTCAGATTCAGAGTTCTAGAGAGTAATAAAGATTTCTGGTAAACTGGCAAGCTGTAGTCCAACTTCATTTGAAAAATACAGATTTATTGAGACCCTCACATCTCCCTTGATTTAAACCAGTGTTCCTTGGTGTTTCGCCTCTGAGGTACTTGAGGACTGGAATTGAAATGTGGGATTGCAACTGAATTGCTCATGATGACTTTAGCTGAAGTCTCCTCTCTTTTCTTGCTTTTAGGCACCTGGCACTGAAGCCCTGTTCCCATGCTCTAATTGTTTAGAATTTTTGGGATGATAGCACAATTTTTTATGCTACCCAAACATGGAATTTTGTAAACATGAGTGAAGTCTTATTGTTTGGTATTTTGTTATTTCAGGGGTAGACTTTATTATTTAGGAACTTGTATTTCAGCTGTCCCTTAGCAGAAAATAACCCTGGTTTAGTATAAACAGGTTCTTACAGGTCTCTATTCTCATCTTTCTGTTCACAAAACTACTGGTCATTTTTTGCTGGAATAGACAAACCCTTTGCTTTTTTTTATTGCTTGATAGTGTCTGTACCAGAAACGGAGTTGATTTCACACCCCCTCAACATTCCCATGCCCTGCCAAGTGTGACAGATCCATAGATGTTGCTCATGGGTTTTGGACAACATGGCTTCAAAATCAGTACATGCTAAAGGAATATTTGCTTATCACAAACCTTATGAAGACACGTTTTGTTTTGGGGGGGAAAAAATATTGGAACAAAAATGGAAAAAATATATCCAGTGAGACAACAGAAGTTTGCTCTGAGTGTTGGTTCTAAGGCAGATCCTGTGGTTTTTGAAAGAATTCCTGTTCAGGATGTGGGACCTACATATGCCTGGCCCACCATGTCAGTCCACTTACGGGATCGCTTACGGGGAAGCTCAGAGGAAATTTTTCAGGGATGTTATTTTGTGTTCAAACAGTTGCTTTTTCATTAAACAACCAAAACACAATGAACCTCATGTGGGTGAGAGGATATTACAGCTTCTGCTTTCAGACAGTGAGGATGACGTTAAACTCAAACCTGTGAGTAGCTTAGTTTTCTGCTTATCTAATGCTTGGCATTTAGATGAGACTGTATAAAACAGAAGGTCTAGAACAGTCTGAATTTTAACTGCAGTTCAGGAGAAAGTTAATATCAAGGTATGAATGCAAAACCAGACAGGGTGTGTTCATTAGGTGTGCATGAATTTATCATCTTGAGACTAAACTTAGAATCCCTTCATTTTGTTTTACTTTTGTTAACAACAGAATAAGTTAGATTGTGGAGAAAATGTGACAGTTCTTGAAAGGGTTATACACCCAGTTTTTAGAAGTAGGAGTGAATGAGAATACTTAGTAACAGGAGCAACTGGGGGTGGAAGGACAGCAATTACAGTGATAAAACATCTGACAAAATCAAGTAACTGGTCTTTAGTCTTGCTCTGTAATGTATTCACTCCTTGGTTTAGTATGGGCCATTACTCGGTTGTTTGTTTAAGATACAGAAGCAATACTTTGGTTTTCATTATTTAAGCAGCAATCTTTTCTGTTGATGTCAAAAGTCAGTCTGTGGTTGAATATAATCTGAGTGGTTCTTATTTCAAATTATGGAGATAGGCCAGAGCTTCTACTGGTAACATTTCTTTTCCCTTTCTTGTGTAACACAATTATCTAGCGCACGGAAAATTAGAAGTACAGATTTTTGAAATGTGTTCTAACAGGCTTTCTAGAGGAAAAGAAAAGGTTTGGTGGCTTGGGGGTTGTTTTTTGCTTCACTAAGCGTGACTTTAAGGACCATAGTTAATGGAATCAATGGCTACCTCAATACTCTAGGATCATCTTCTACTAGAATTTGCTTTTTCCTAAGTCGTCCTCACTCCTTGAGTTAACAGGAGATTAGAGTTGCCTTGTTTAAGAGGCGAAGAATGGGACAGAATATGTATTTTGGCTTCCTTAACTGGTCCCAAAAACATTCCTCCCACATTTTTTATTAACTTTGAGAGATGCTAGGTTTGGTTAGTTGTTATTTTCCTTTTCAAAGTCTGGTCATGTGAATGTTACTCCTATTTAATTATGTAGAATTATAATGAGTACTTTGAATCCTGTGAAGTCTAGAAATACTTTTTCAGCTTGCTTTTATACTGTTACTCTAGACTTTTCAATTAACAGTAAATTATTCTTTGATCAGCAATCAGCCCTACAAAGAGACCCATCAGACAGACAGTTGCTCATTTGGTATCCATTGTCCAGAAGGTATTTGAAAAGTACTTGCATTTAGTCTTTAGGACTAGCTTTGCACAGTCAGTGTTTGGGGACTGTTTATATTTCAGGATTTAGCTTAAAGTCTCCTGTATTAAGACTTGGGCAACACTTTGTCATCATCCAGTAACCATGGCTAAATGGTGACTAGTATCTAAACAGCAGTCAAATTGTTTCATTTATACTAGTAAGAGTGAGGATATATTTTATTTCTTAGAAGAAAAATAAAACCACCAGAGAAAGATGTTTATTTCAGCTGCATCACTATGCTGTCTAAGCTGGGTTTATAGTGCAAAGGAATGAAATTGCAGTGCATGTTTCTGCTTTCTTGGAAGTGAGAGGTTTTTATAGGGAGATGATATGAACTAAATACAGAAGAGGCCTTCATGACCAATCTGGAGTTATAGACAATTTCTCTAAGAGTAGAGATAAATGTATTTCAGTTCAATCAAATGTTAAAAGAGTTACTAGCAGTTCAGAAGAGACAAACTCAAAATCAGTCAAGTGGATGGAACTTGGAGTAGTCAGGATATGGCTTCACATGATGCTTCTGTTAAGTTCATGTAGATGGGACAAACTCTGTAAATGTCTTCCTTTCTCACATAACCGAGAAAAGCTGCTTTATTTTCTTTAGGTTTATAGATAAACTTCATTTTGGAATTTGGATAAGTAGTTGAAATACCCATTCTAGTATTTTTTAAGCTGTTAGTGTCTCAAACTTTTTCGTAAATGTCTTTTGGTTGGTCCAGAGGCTTGCTTTTTATCTTGTTCTTTATGAATCTTCAAAGAACTAATTTTCTTTCTCATCTCTTTTTTTTTCTTATAAAAGGAAATGCTGTTGTTAGTTAGAACATTTCCGTGTGTGTGTCCTTCTCCAGGAGTTTGTGTCCTGCCTTTTCAATCCTGTAAGTCTTGCTGGGAGTTGTTTTGGGGGAATAGGGCCCTTGTGCCTCCAGTGCTTGGACGTTGCAGAACTGGGAACATGTGCTTCCCAAGTATATCCTATGTAGCAGAGCCTTTTTATCAGTTTGGGTTTCTATCTCTGTGTCAACACTCCTTTTCAAGTTTTAAAGGAAATTTCATTCAGGACAGGCCAGTCTTTTCTACTCTGAGTCGGACACTGGTTTGCAGACACTTGATGGTGCACTTTTGCCTCTTACTGAGTTGTGTAAGTTTGTTAGGAGTTTAAAAAAACAAAGATTAATTTCCATCACGTATTCATACTGAAGTTTTAAGTATAGCTATGACAGAGGGTATTGTTTTGTCAGAAAAATGGTTTTGAAGAGGTGGTGTTGCATATCTACACTTTTTTCCTTAGGTCTAGAATTCTTCCTCCTTTGGCAAGCAACTGATTGCTTTCTAGATGGTTTTTTGTTTATCTCTTGGATACCTGTCTTGTATGTTTGATCTGTGGTAGGGCTTTGAAATTTAAATTGAATTGAAACTTTTTATTTGCTTATCTGTTTCTGAGCTTATGATGCCTATTCTTAGATGGTATTTCAGCAAATGTAGTTGTGTGTGTTTGGTAATAGAGATACAATTTACATGTTTTGAGTTAACTTAGTCAAATAAGTCAGGGTTGCGTTTGTAAACTAGCCCTGAGTGCTCCAACACCTGTTTCCAGGATATAAGTTTTTACTGCTCTTAAGCATATTGATTATGTATCTTGGCTAATATAAGGGGGAAATTACAGCATTATTCTTACGATATTTCATTCAAATTATTATCCTGTTTCACATATGTTAACATGTTATGCCTTTGTTCATTTGCATGGCATGATCTTCGTATAAACGCAGTCATAGGGCTGAACATACATCAGATGAGCATTTATAAAGTACATTTCTCATACAGGAACATTTCAGGTAATGAGTGCTATTCCAATTTTTAATCCATCACTTAGAGCAGACGTGTGTAGGGGATAAAAAGGTTCTGCTTCTGAGAAAATAAACCCAGACCAGTCTTTCCTCTCCTGTAGGATGAGTCTCCAGGATAGGACTTAGAGAAGCCCCAACTCTTTATAATATGTGGGTGTCTGAGTTTTAGAAAAATTCACAAAAATGTTCCAAGGGGCAGTGCAGAATATAACAATAGTTCATTGCTCAGTTCTTTCTCCATTGGGTACTTCTTTATTTCCTGTTTGGGGCTAGCTGCATCTTGTTGCTGATCTTACTGATTATAAAAACACTCCTAGGTGCTCTGCCATGGTGTATGTGAATACCAAATCTGATTATAACAGTGTAGCTAGATGTGCACACAGACACATTTTCCTAGTGTGGTGTGAGGAGACTGCTTAAAAGATTATTCTGACATTAATGTAATCTGTGTAATGTGTTCAGAAACTGAAGACTATTCTCTTTGGCAGCATTCAGAGTATGGGCCCTGCAACGAATGGCTTGTGCACATAGGTGATTACCTATTTGGAATTCATTATACAATTAGGGAAATAAAAGTAATTCTCTTGTCTAGCATCCTGCTGAGGAAGCCTTTTCCATGCTCCCGTTGCAGACCAGCTGGAACCTCTGCAAAAATAGCAAGGGCCTCTCAGAATTACTCCTTTTGTATGTATTTTCCTCGAGTTTGGGATGGGACCTCAGGGATGGTGGGGGTGTGTGCTGAGGTGGGGAGGGAACTGGTGTGTAGAGGAGGGGCATAGCCAGCACTTACACTGAACTCAGTGCACAAGGGAAAAACAAGAATTGCAAGAGCTGCTGTCTTCAGCTAAATCAAAAAGATTGACTTTTTTCCCCCCATACGATGTTGCTTGTCAAGAACGACAGCCAAGATGTGTGGAGTGTGTGACACTGCCGTGTGTGGGCGGAAGGAGTGAAGGCTTTTAAGATGGAGCACAGAGGTGGCAGAAGAGGGGAACAGCAAGCATAGAGAGTTTGGGATCTGTTACAAACTGCAGTAGTCTTGATAGCAAAAAAAGTTTTTATATACTTATATACGATTGATATTTATATTTTATATTTATTTTTATTTACAAAAATGTATTTTAATACTAAGACTGCCGCAGTCTATGACAGGTCTAAATCTTTCCATGGTTGTTTTAGATTTTTTATTTCCTATGTTTGTTACATTGTAGAAATTAGTGTGTCTATATATATGGTTTTTTAGTCTTGTCACTTAAATATATAGGATACTGATCTCTTGTTTGTCAGGAATTGCAGCCTCCCAAGAATGTAATTTCCCTCTCTGGAGCCTGCAGATTAAAAATACTGCCCCATTCTCCTTGCAGCCTAACTTGGAGTGCAGGATCCCTCGGAGAGGTCTCTGGAGAGTCCTGAAAGGGGATTATGATTATCAGTGTGCAGCAGTGCTGCTGAGCACGGGGGTGATGCTGCAGCTGGGTAGGGATAGAGGTTTCTCACAAGCAACAGAACTGCAGACTCCTGGTCTGGGCACTGCTTTTGGAAGTATGATAATTATCATATAACTGGCTTTTTTTTACCCCTCTGTTTAGAAGACGTTTTTCTTCCATATTTGGTTTCTGATAGTGGTTATGTGCCAGTCCAGAAAATTATCATAGCATTCATACTGCCAGTGACAAGTGTGTTTATCTGCTGGCACTGTGGACTAACTTACTGAGGACTTTTTGTGTTGTGTTCACAATGTCAAAGTGAAGAAATAAAACTGTCTAGAGAGGAAATTAATATCTTTACAGTACGAAGGTTTTTGTCCTGCTTCTTAGTCACATCAAAATTCTCAAAGTGTGGTGTAAAAACTTTTCATTTTAGAGTAGTCTGACTGTTAATGGAGAAAGTGATTAAAATCTGTCCAGCCATTTTCTAGCACCCGGAGAGCTTCGGGAGGTTGTGAATTGCCGAGGAGGAGCTCCCTGGGTGGCGGTGCTGGGTGACAGTGACAGTGCCAGCGCGGCTCCCAGCTGTGGCTTCCCATTGTCTCCGAGCTTCAGGCAGCGCCGCTGCAGCCGGGCGGCCGCTCCACGGGTGCACGCTGAGCCCCGGCCAGGGGGGATGGAGAGCACGGCCTCGGGGACTGAATAATGGAGCAAAATGCCGAGAGCATGCAGGTATGTGAGTCCTGGAACAGGGCATCGAAACGCTGGTGGAGAGGAGAAGAATAAAAGGTCTCGAGACAAATTGCAGTTTGCGTTTGGTTTCCCTTTTTCCACAAAAGCCATCCTAGGCCTAATCAATTAGCAGAGATCATTAGCATCCCTAAATCTCTTCCTTCTTTAAACATTGACTTGAAAAAGACTTTTTTCTTATATCCCCTCATTTAATAATAGCATTCTTGCTAATTTTTATTTATTGGGTATTTTATTTGTGCTATGATTGGAAAACCATTATAAATATCTCTGCTAAAACAATTTCCCAAGGTAGCAGAAATGGCGGAGATGCCTAAAATTTTTTTAGTGTGTTTTTTACAAGTGTTACTGTTATCTCCATTCCAATGAGGAACTACAAGTAAGCTTAATATTTTTTTATAAAGATAAGTTTTGAACTGAAAAATAGGTTTCAAACCAAAACAGCAACAGTATTTATAGTAGGCTACTAGAAAATGTTTCTCTTTTTCCTGTGCAGGATGTTGATGACTGTCTTGTGTTGTGGACCAAATGTATTTTTGTTGAGATAACAAGTAATTTTGGATGGCTGTTAAATTGATTACGTTTGATTCCATGAAGATCAGTCATTTAATTTTTATCAAGTTTCTGCACTGTCAGAACTGCTGACATCAGACCTGCTGTGGCTTTGTTAGAAACTAAGCATAAATACACAGCTAGAGGATTAAAGTTTGTAAGGAAGACAGTTTTGATATTCTGATCTGTTTTACATGATGTTTGTAGTCACCAGATTTTTAAGCAGCCAAATGGTGTTTGTGTGTAGGGTGGTGATGTGGTGTGGTATTTGTGAAGCTGTGGCAACAGGACATAGGTGAGAGCATTGATAGTGCCCCGGGAAAGTTTTGTCATGTTTGCCTTGTTTGCTTTGGCGATTTTTGTCTTTATTCTATGCAGGGAAAGGCCATAATGGTACAGTAATCTACCAAGTCAGTGAATTTTGTTACAAGATGGCAAGAAAGGGTTAAAGAGTTGAAGCTTTTGCTTCTTAACTTTTTTGAAAACAGAATCCTTTGCATAATCTTGAGTATCTTAGGGCCCTAAACAGAATCTTAACCTGGCCTGGTAACTCCAGTAGTCTGTTCCTACCACCCTCGGTGGAAATTTGTGTCAGTTTTAGAGACACTTGTTCATGTTACTGATGGAAATATGATGGACAAATGGTAACTTAGAATGAAACCTGATTTACGTACAGAAAATTGTTAGCTGCTGTGTGCAGTTCTGGATGGCTGTTATCTAAATGAAATGGAGATTTGTGTCTTTTAAGAAAGCTGCTATTTGGAGGATCTCCACTGGAAATAGTCACAGACAATGCTTCAGTTCATTTACTTAAAATAACTGGGGAAAAAATCAGTCTTTGACTATTTTGAGGTTTTAGTTTGCTACTCTGTCATCTGGGAACTTGTAGATGGCATGACTTTATTTGATCTTACATGTTTTTTATGAAGTGTTTTGAGTAGCAAGATAATTTTTTTACATCATCTGAACTTAAAATATTTATGTTCTCTTACTTCTGTCCTGTTTCTAATATACCAAAATTAATCAATGCTGAGCGTAAAAGATTCTTGAAGATACCCTTGGTTAGTTTACAGTGGGGTAATATAAAACAAGTTTCTGATTTTTTAAATTTAAAATTCTTTTAAAGCAACTGTAAACAGCTCAGGCTATACTTATACTTTATTGTGCTATAAAACCTCTGGCCTTTAGCAATCATTGACAGCCTCATAAAAAGAAAACCAATTATTTTTTTCCCAAAGTATTGATTTCCAATTGACACAAAAAAAGACTATTGTTACTCTTCTTACTCCATTTTAAGGCCTTAACACTAGAAATGAGGCTTCAGAGAATGATGCAATAACAGATGATTCTTCTTCAGGTTTTAAGGATTGTTTTTAGTAAGACAACTATTGCTATTTGATAGTTGAAAACAGGTAGATACTCTGGGTTTGGGCCCATGATCTGCCTGACTTAGACTTAAAGGTATTTAATAGATACATACAGATAAACAGCTATATGGTGATGCAGACTTTTGTGCTATGTGGTATTACAGTGTGCATCTCCTGGAACTGTTGGAAGCTTTCTAAAGGTATAGTTAGAAGTGAATAAAAAATTTGTGGGGAAAAAATGTGCAAGATGTCAAAAGGAGCTTATAGAGGATGATGGGTGACCATGCAGTATGAACAACGTGAGGGTAGGAAGGGCAGGTTTGGGGATTGCTTGAAGGATAAAATGGCTGAAAGTTGTGGGGAGGGTGCTGGTGTGGGCACATGGACACAATTTTCTGAATATCAGCCCTAGACACAGCTCAAGAGGCAGGAGGAGTTTTTCTGCTGTCAGTTGGGTTTCTCTGAATGATGAAAGCTAAGCCACCAAAATCTTCGTCAGCATAGTTGTTTCTACAGAGCTTTTGCTGGTACAGCAATGTCATGTGAGAAGGGCATTCATTTTTCCCCTCCCAAGCCAACAGAGCTATGCTAGCAAAAACTAAAGATATGTCATGCTGTATTTCATAAGCATTTCTAAATAGTTCTTTCCTCATGCCTTTGGACAGGCGTGTTCTTTGGGGGAGGAGAGGCTTAGCCATTCAGCAGATGTATTTTCCACTAACCTAATGCTTTGCTCTCTCTGAGGTATGGCATTTTGGAAAGGTTAATGCTCTAATAGTGTTCAAGCTGAAATGGCTTTTGTCTGCCAATGTATGTTACCCTGTGCAGATGCTTGCCGGGAGACAATTATATAAATATAGTGTATAGTGAACTGTTTTGAAGTCTGTCTGGGAAATTATTTTTTTCCTTCTCTCTCTAAAGCTACCCAAAAAAAGTGAGAATAGATCCTAATGGAGCTACAAATTTAAACAGTATATGAACCAGTTAAGACTATTTTTGTTCCCTTAATGAGGGTGGCCTAGCCACAGAGCTGTGTTTTATAATAACACTATGTGAATGTTAGCCAGGTTGGTTTTCACCCACCACAGATTGTTCAATGCTAGAACTGTCATTTCATCAGAAACCCTGCAACTTGGACTTTCATTGTGCCTCATGTTGGGTAGCTCCTCTAGTCAAAGCAAGGATTGTAGTGGGATTTTTTTCCTTAGGTAGTATCCTAGTATGTCCAACCTTTTCCTTTTCTAAATGGTTAAAAAACAGTGCCTGTAGTCTGCCAGATTTAATAGTAGCTGGAAGCACCTTACAAGAACCCTTTTGTCATGTTGCACTGTAGCAGGAGCTACCTCCAGAGAACGGTTTCATTTTCCAGGAGGAAACCGAAGGTGTTTACTTCCTTTGATGTACTTGGCTCTGATCGTTTGTATCCTGAAAGTCCAAAGTGAAGTGCAAGAAGGGAACTGACAGGAGAATGACAGTGCTTTGTGCAGAATGGAACAGCTGACCCTCCTGGGGACCAGAGTACTCTGAAGAAGCATTGTGTGGCAGAGTTTCTTCAGGGTACATTTCAAGTTTTATTTTTTGAGTTTATGGATAAAAAATGACAACAAACTTCTGATCTCCACAAGTATTTGAATACTGTAGTTTCCTATCAATATGTAGAATAAAAGACTGCTCTAAACTTGCTTGTTGTTAGTATCTTATTCTCATTTATGCAACTATATTCCTGGAGGAACTATCTTGTTATTCTTTGTCACTGTCAGCTCAGTGTTTCTATTGCATTCAGGAGTGAACTCACAGGAGAAGGTGAGGCAGGATTAAAGAGCCTTAGAGTATTGCTCAGAATTTAAAATATAAAAGGAGGGGGAGGGATAGTTGCTAATAATACACCTTGGCTTCTCACATGCCTATTCCTGTGAAAGGTGTCCTCTTTAGAAGCCTGTCAACTGTCTTATGAGCAGTGGTAGTGTCCTATCTTGGGCCCTGCATGTGAAAAAGAAGGGCACTATATTGCTCTTTAAAAGTGCTTGAGAGGTTGTAGCATGCAAAATGTCCCAGTAAAGAAAAGGAGGTATTTAAGAAGACTGGGGGCAAGTTTCAGTTTTTGTTTCTGATGTTCAGCATCATTGTTGTCCAAAAAATACCCTGTGTTCTGAGGTGTGTTTAGGTCTGGAATGGATGTTTGGCAGGTATGTTCTGGTGCTTTAAGGCTGTCTCTGCCTTCCCTTCCTCTCTGCAGGCTGTTGGCTGTGCAGTAGCCAGTGAGGGGAGCTGGGGTGGCGGTGCCTTGGTCCCGGCAGTGTCCTGGTGCCGCCAGTGACCGTCCCTGGGAGTTCAGGGCCCAGCTGGAGGGAGGGAGTGCGAACCTGTGCTCTGCTGCTGGAGCAGCACCTCTGGCAGAGGGGCAGGACACTCAGTAGGAGAGCAGATCACTTTTGTAAAATTGCAGCAAGATGAACCAGAGCAAACCTGCAAGAGCCTTTTATTTCGTTCACAGTTGTGGGATTTTCCTCTCAAATTGGAGGAAACTTTGTCAAGAAAGTCTGCAAATGTCCCTTGGTGCATTTGGTGCTATTTCTGTCCAGTTCGTGTTTTAATGATGTCTACACTTGGTAGTAGGACATAACCTGCACAGACAGTGAGATGGATTCAGTCCCTAATTAATTTTGGAAGAGTTAGAATAACTGTACGTTACGCTTTTGTATTCTGATTGATCATACTCTTTCTTTGATAATCTGATTACTAAGTAGCTTGGTAAATTGAATCAAATAATAAGTATCTTCTAATGCTAATGGAATAAATAACATTTAGTTGTTAACTGATTAATATAGAACTTTAAAATCTGTGTAAATAGCATCATCAAGAAAAGCACAAATCTTTTATTTGTGTTTAAATCATTGCAGCATGGATTCACTTGTATAGCATTAACCAATAAACAAGGCTATGGAATCTTTTTGATTCATGCTTCAAAAGTAGACCAATTTCTCATTTGTTTTTTTCTAATAATTATCATTAAGATCAGACCTGCACAATATCTTAGTTCAGTAGGAGGCTTGGACTGTTTGCTCCCTAGTTGGTTATTCAATGGGTCTCAAACTTTAGACATAAGGTAACATGCAGAAAGCAGGTGTGTGTTGGCTTTTCTGGAAAAAAAAAAAACCAGCTGCCTCTGCGTAATTCCAATTTATATTTCTGATAATTGTACAAAGCTGCTTTGAATCTTCTGTTAAATGAATGGCAGTCTTAATATCAGCTGCTACATTTTTACAGATTCTGTGTGGTAGATTTTAACAGCCTAAGCCACTGAGGCAGTAGCTACGAGGGAGAGCAAGATTTTGGTTGCAGACCCTGGCTTATGGCTTTTGGATCCTCCACGAGCACAGCCTTGTCTATTTGTGGGCAGGAGAATTGTTGCTCCCTCTGGAATCCTCCCTTGCTCTCCAAGTCGGGATTTTCAAGGTTGTGTGGGGTTGCTTTTGTTTGTTTTTTCTCCTTTCCCGTCCTTTATCACCTCAGGCACTTTCCTCCAGTTCTTTTCCCACTTGTCGTAACAAAAGTTTCCCATGAGGGATTAATTTGTTCCAAATATAGATGTTGGTCAGGTTGTCCACCTTTTGTCTCAGGATTCATCTACAGGCTCTCAGTTACTAGATAATATCATGAATCTGCACCTTCTCATAGCTTTATTTGAGTTGGCCTGGTGCTATTGAAGTGCCTTTAATGGAACTGCTGGGGCAGAGCTGTAAGTGATCCCTGCAGCAAGAGCTGTACAGCAGCTGCTGTTCCTCCTGGGGCTCTGTTCCTGCTGCCCAGTGCTCACATAAATGTCCTGTGCACCCCCACAGCTCCTCAGCCGGACAGAACCTGCCCTAGCCAAAGAGCTTCACGGTTCTGGGTCATTTCTCAAGGAATCACACCATGGGCAAGTTTGGCAAACACCAGAGCTGGTGGAAAGGTGGAGGTGGGACTACACCTGGAGACCATGGGGCAGAGGCTGTAGGGAGCAGAAGGAAGAACCAGGAACTCCCCATTATGGCAGCAGTGAGTTCTCCCTTGATTTGGGTTTCTGAGACATCAGTCTGACTTGCCAAAATTAATTGTTACCAAGAGCTGTGTGTAGGTAGTGGTCCTCAGGGATTAAGCAGCAGCTGAATGCAGTAACTCTTTTAGTTATACCCATAGTTTTTATTAAGATAATTTTGATTGATACCTTTCTGCTTAAGGCATAAACATTTTCCTCTTTCATCGTGACAAAGAAACATATGTAACTTTGAGTGTTTTCACTTGGTGGGGAGAGTTGATGTTAGTTTTAGTCGTAGGAACCCCGAGGTTATGATGTTCATATACATTTGTTTATACAATTTGAGGTGAAAAACAGCTGGAAAAAGCTCTTGTTGTGGCAAGTCTCTTATATGAGTCTTCAAAGATCCCGTTTTTCTAGGAAAGGTCCTGATTTGTTTCAAAAAAAATAAAGCACTTCCGCATCCAAGGAGGATTTGTACCACTGTTATGCCAGGGGCAAGGCAAAGCTTTTCCCACAGACTTTGTAGGATTCATCCACTGGTTCTTCTACTTGGGCTGTGGAGGGAGTTGCTGCACAAAGCTGCTGTGGAAGTTGTGGGAAGAGGCCAGTGTTTGTTGGTTGTGGAATTCTGTTGACGTCTCAGTCAACAGAAGCTTGTTTAAGAAATAAATTTTCATTTTACCTTTCCACTAACACTGTCTCCACTTTGCGTGTTGAACGTAGATTTTTTTCACCCCCACCCTTCTAATCCAATTTCCTGCCTTGAATTTGATTGATACAAGTTATTTTGACAGCCATTCCTGGAGTCTTTTGACAACAATGATATCAATAATGAAAGAAAAAAAAATCACTTTCTGTCTTTTACCTTCTTTTTAAAAGAAAAAAATTGATTTCTCCTGTCATGGGCAGAGTTAAGCCTCCTATCTCCAACTACACTGCCAGCAAGAAGGACTTGGAACTCTTGATGCGTGTTAGAGAAATTGGATTAAGTTGAGTAGATCCTATTCCCAGAAATATCTCTACTCATTACAAGTCAGTTTAGTGGGTTTACGTATGGTGATTTTCAAGCCAGAACCCAAAACAAGGGACCCAGTGGTTTTTCATGTATTGAGATTCAGGAGGCTGCCATCGTAAAACTCAGGAATGACTTTGCTTGATAAGTTGGGGTTTTTTATGACTTTTTCTTTTGCACAACTTTAGGTTGTGCAAAAGAAAGCACAGAAAGAGCACAGCATTGACTGGTTTTATGATCTGCTGACTGAAAAGCTCATGTCTGTGCAGTACTGGACATCCATCTCACAGCTGATAATAACACTTTTCCCTCTGAAAAGGGAGAACAGTTGCGTAGACAAAGTAGTGACCACTTGTCAGAACAAGGATTACTGGACTTTAGGATGATTATTGGGGTATAACGTTGCTAATATGATGAAAACATACATTTCAATACTGTTTAGATGGGGACAGCAGTCCTGAGCGTGAAGAACGTAAGTATGACATTTTATCCTCTGCTGTTACATGCAAGTCCTTTTACTTCCTGTCTGCTAAAGTAGGTATCTGTTTTTTTCACCTATAAAAGATACTAAAGTTGGTAGGTTTTCTTATATGAGATGTTTTCTGAGCTGTTTGAACTTTTAATTACAAATCCAGCTAATGCTCTGCCCCTAATATTCAGTCCTTTCAACTGTAGATAGTTTTAGGGCAGAACCTCATTTGTGTCCCTCCTGTTAAAGTCTGCAAATACTATGTTGGTCTGTTTTGCAGTCCAGTCTGTAGCCAGTGTTGGGATTTGGTGTCAATTAATCAGTTTGCTTACCAGACCCTATTTTCTCTCCAAAGAACAGAGCAGCTCCTAAGGACTGCCTTCCTGCTTTTTTTTTCCTTCCTTTTTCCTGTCCTACATGGGACACAAGAAATTAACATCCAGCTTAATGGGGAGGTGAAAGAGGTGGGATTCATAAGGATGGGCTGTGATTTGCTCCCCCACTCAGTCTGCAGCACATAAAATTCCTTAAATCTTTTTTAAAACAATCTGTGCAAGTTTAGAAACTAGAACCAGATTATCTCAGCTATGAAAATTTGGTGAATTAGAGGAAACTTCATGGATAGAATGTTATCCAAGTACTTAAACTCACAGTTGTGGATCACAAACACAAGGTTGCATTACCAATCTCAATGAATCTATTGCTGTTGTTATTAAAAAATAATCAGGTAAGCAAAGATTCATTTTTCTATTCTGTGTGTTTTGTTGCTAATGTGAAGCACAGGGTTTGGCATTTACTCGTGGATACACATATGGTGATTCCAGTTGACTCAAAATAGCTCCATCCTATGAACCCAAAACTGAGATACTTTTTTGTGTGAATTGGAACTCCACAGCTTTTCCTCAGTTCTGTCTCCTTGACTGTAGGATACATAGCACCAAATCTGCAGGCTTTAAATCTATCTGCAGGGGAAAATCTGTTCAGAACAAGTGATAAACTAATTTGCACTTAGCTTGTCATAGGAAATATAAGGACTGTTCTTGTGCATCAGTTTCCTGGATTGACCTAGGCAAGCAAGTATGTTTGCAGAAGGAGTTTTGGTAACTGAGTATGCCAATATTTGTTTTTTAAAATGGTGCTGCAAAGGCACAGGAGCTCTTGGTGTATTTGATAGAATTAAAGAAAAACTTGGAGATGTTGATTACAATTACTGTGTTTGTGCCTTGTGTAGGAAGTAGCAATTAAATTACACTTACTTTGCGGTATTATATTTCCAACTGAACATAAATGTTTCGGGTTTTGTTTTTTGCTGTTTCAGCCTGTAATATTTTTTAACATTTATCTAAATACTGTACAAATCACATGTCAGTCAACAAAGTGAAACAGCATCCCTATTCAAGGCTTGTTTACAGTAAAGGTTCTGAGCTTCTTAATAAATCTTATATCAGCATCTGGATTATCTGGAAAAACCACCTCAACAGCCAGACAATGCTGGATATCCTTTGCTGCATTTGTGCATCGTTTTATTTCCAGTTTGTCCTTTCACCTGTAATCCTTTCCTGTCCATTAGATTCAGTAAATAGGGTCTCTTACAGGCCTGAATCACAGCCCATCTTTTATCTTTCTTTTCCATACTTTGCAGCAAATTTTAGTACTCCAGATGTCTGTAGTATCTCATCTCTTACCAAATTGTGTTTCTTCAGCTCTGGAGAAGTGGTTGTAGCCAGGCTTTAATCTCCCCTGCGAGGGAGCTGGAGGCCCCTGGGCCGTGGGAGGAGCTGGGCCCTGCGAGGTTCTCAGGGCTACGCTGGCTTTGCTCTTAGAGCTCTGGCCTTGACTTCGAATGCTTCCTTGGGGGTGCTGCTGTTACTTATTTATCAAATCTGAAAAACAGGAAACATAGAAAATCGTCAGTTTGGCAAAAATGTGTAAATCCTCATTCCAGGGCAATTATTTTGTTGATTAAATTAAAGTTGTCTTCTGTAATTCCAGTTGCCCAAAATATGGCTTATGGATTGTGCTTGTAGATGATTAACTCCAACAAAGAGAAAAACGCTGTTCTGCTGACAGGGATTTGTGAGCCTTCATGGCCTGTTACTCCTCCACACCTGCTGGGCTGCATATTTCAGACTCTTTGGGAAGATACCTGCTTGTTTATAGAAACAGAGTTTCACCAGGAATGCCAACAAAATGTTTATTATGACTACTTGTTAACTTTGTAATGCAGAAATGTCTTGGAAGTCCAATGAAACTGTTACTGCTGGTTGATAGTGCGAGCAGGATGGATACGACAAATACTGATTTCTTCTTTCTTTCTGGTTTTTTTTCTTAAAATGACTATTTAAGCTTTTAGATGTCATCATGTTCCATCTCCCCTCCCACATCAAATAAAAGTATAATGCATTTCCGTTGTTGATTTTCAGGCATTCAAAAGGGATGTTCTTGCTGATTCAAGACAAAATAGTTCTGTCCAGGACTCTACACTGGGGATAAGGACATGGGACTCCTCCTGCCAGATTCCAGATGGTTCATCACAACTGACATCTTGGCTGACAACTGTGAAAAGGATCTTCGGATTATTCTATTTTATTTTTGTGGGAGACCACAATCCCCAAACTCTAGGACATATCAGGTACTAAATCAAATACTAAGATTTTCCATAACATTATTGGATTGTTATTTGTTTCTTATGAAGGATTTTAGGCATTCAGATCTTACTCTTTTATTTCTTGTAGGAAATGGAAAACTCTTGGTTTTACATCTTGCACTGTAGCTGAGTAATGACAAGGAGTTGTGTTTCTTATTTCCTATGGAAGATTTGGGGTTTAATCATTAGTTATCTTTATATAGTATTTTAAATTATTATTATTATTATAATAAATTGTAAATGCTGATCATGGTTATTATCCTAATTACCAAATTGTTTCTTTGTTTCTTCTTTGTTGCTTTTGAGAGAATGCTTAATTTTATTAAGACTAGTTTTGCTACAGTTTGTAAGTAAGATAATTCTTGAATTCAGAACTTGTCCAGTTACTACCTGTCAACAAGGAAACTTTAAAAGTTCATGAAATTTATGTGTGTTTGCACACTTGGGGCATTATGATTCACCTCTTTACTTTCAACCCTTTAAAATAAATCTATATGTAATTTTCTTTTCCTTTGAGAAAATCTTCCCTTGTTTCTGTTGGAGCCTAGTTTGATTTGGAGTATCTGAATGTTCATGTGTTCATTTTTAAAATGTGGAAGGGAAAATCTGTGAGTGTTATCAAACAGTGTAGCTCTTAATTCTTGTTTGTGTAGATGTCTGCTGTTACAGGCCACAGATAAAAGTGGTTAAAAAGAAATCACTCCCTTTAATACAAGACAGGAATAAGTGTCGTAGCAGAGAGGGATCCTTTTTGTAGCAAAATCATGTTTATTTTGGGTAGCTGTTTAGGTATGGGTGGGTTTTTTAACTAATTTTAAATTGCTCAATAATCCACTTTTTCTTTGTCCTAAAGGTTCCATATTTCCTGTAGAATTTCAAAATAACCTTTTCTAATGAGGATGTCTGATATTCTTACTGTAAAAGATGAAACTGATGCAATGAAGGGTTCAGAAGCTGAATTTAAAGACACAGAGCCAGTTGAAAACCTTAAAAAATCAGGAAGTCAGGAACAGATTCAAGTGGAAAAGGATGAAAATTGTCCTGATAACAAAAACAATATGCCGGTAAGAAGCTTTTCACTTCTGTTTTTCACTATTATATCATGTTAAATAAGTCTGTGTCTCGTCATTCTCCATTCTCTTGATCCTCTTGTATGTTTCTTTGGTACAGTGAGGAAAACTTGGCTGGTGTTAGGGAAGCAAGTATGATGATTATTGCTTTCTCTCTCCTCCTTTGCCCCACTTCTCTGTTTATACTCATGTAAATATGACTCAGTCATTTTTAATTCTTTGAGGTAGATGAGTGGTTTTGCTGGGAACCAGACAATTTGCCCATGTTTGTGCTTCCCTAAGTGAAGTCTTTCATTGTAGCAGAACAAGGAACAAACTCAGGCTGGCTTTTGCTGCTGCTGAATCCTGACAGTTTGGAGCTGGGCTGTGTGTGCTGAGTGTCGCTGCTTTGAACAAGGTGCTGCAGCTCAGCCTGGCCTGTCTGCCCTGGGCAGGGGTGGCCTGCCCAGGGCTCTTGAGCTGTAGCACTTTACAGGTGGCTCAGGTGTAGATTTTCCAGCAGAGCTGTTCAGCATAAGGCTGAAGTAATCAGCTGTAGGTAATGCAAATCCCCAGGAGGCAGAGGAATCCAGAGCTCCTGAGGTCAGCAGGTCTGGGTGCTGCCCCAGCCACCTGCAGAAACCCCACAGGAGTGGCAGAATGAGCTGGGGAGCATCATCCTGCTTTGGTGGGTAGCAGGTACTCCTGGCACCTTCCCTTCTCTGATCTTCACGGCTTGACAACTTTGGTATGTGACTTTAGGTAGGAAAGCTGAGGCAGTTCCTCGTGCACACGCTGAAGAGCTGAGGCATATGAATGGGTGGCCTTTGCAGGTGGTAGAAGTGCCTATAAGGAAGTTGTGGCATCACATTTCAAGTGAGAAGGAGGCAAAGCAAATAGTGTGAAAATACCTTGTGTCAATGGAGAACACACTGGTAAGGAAGGGTCAGGAATTTGTGGCAGCAGATTTAGTACCTCTGAGACTGAGGTGTGAGAGAGCTCACTTCTGGCTCAGACTGCCCACCTGGCCAGTGAGGACTGTAAGCAGCTCACACGAGGTGAGGAGGTCAGGAAAGCAACTGAAAATTTCTGACACAACCTACAAAATGGGCCAGATTTGTAAAATGCAACACAGATGTTTGTGTTTGGCAAAAGCTGTAGTTGTCTATAGGAATTTTGTGTCTGTGGGTTAATACTAAACAATTTTTTATAGAAATCCTGATTGGGATCTGAAGGATTCTCTTGTGGGTTGCAAAAGCAGGACAGTAGCTTATTAGATTCTTGTTATTGAGATTTGAGTAGAAGATTCTTTGGGGAGTAGTTTTGTTCAAGACTAACAATTCAATATTCCACTGAGTGAAGTAAGCTTTATCTGCTATGTTAAATTGCTTCCAGATAAATCTTGTAGACCACTGCAATAACAATAGTTTTACACTTTAATATCTGCTGGCTTTATTAAGGCTGGCATCAGTGTAAATAGATAATTTTATGGAAAAAATAAATCCTTGAAATGAAATACTTCTCCTGTAACATGAGAAATAACTGCCACTGGAAAGCTGGGAGATAGTACAGCTGAGCTGGTATTTTCTTAATTAATGGAATATTCTAGTAGCGAGCCTTAAAAATTACTCTAAGGTTTAGTTATTTTCATACAGTTTAGTAACTTGGAAAAATCTCATTCGCATTTTCTCATTTAACAAATTTTAGTGTGGAAACTTCTATGAGACTCAAGTGGCAAATAAGAAATAAGCCTTCCTGCAAACAACTGCTGCTGTCTTGTCAGAGTGCAGAGGAATGAACCTGCCAGTGCTCCCAGAGGCTGTGGGTTTGGCAGGGAGTTGATTGCTTAGTTAGGTGCTTGAACAGGAGCAAGAGCTGCTCCCTGAAATAATTATCTCCACAACATCCATAAAATGAACTGGACACTGAATGGTGAAAGCTGCTGGATGGAAACAGCTTTGCTGTCAGTGCATTTAGTGTGGTGTCCAGGAGTCTACATCAGAATCAGAACATTGCTGTTACATGAGCAGTTTAATTAAAAACTGAGGCCAAGGATGCACATTTCCAGAGTGGCAGGAACACAGACAGTTACCAAGTGGAACCTGGCTAATGTGAGAAAGCCCCTTGCAACAACTGAAATCAGCAGATGTTAATGTCACTTGTACTGTGGAGGTTGTCAGTGCAAATATATAGGTCTTATATTTGAGAATTTCTCATTTAAAGCATGTTTTATGCTAAAATACAAAACAAAATTTGGGGTTGTCCATAGTAGAAAACCCTCGTGGAACAGTAGCAGTCAGCAAGTTTTTAACTAAAGGATGGTTAAACAGTTTGATGAAATTTCAGCGGACATAGTACTTGTCATTAAGTGTAGGTTAAATGTTACTGTGGTGGTGGGAAAAAGAGGAAAGAAATTGCCGAAAAATGTTAGAAAAGATTATGAGAAACTTACTGGAATTTGTCATGTACTTCTGTTTACTAATTGAGAGCATCAGAGGATGGGTTGGGTGCGGGGGTTGCATGGGACTTGTTTGTCTCTCCTCCCTCCGAGCAGAATAGGTTTGGTACCTACTGACAAGCTACAGTCACATTCCTGAGCAGGTAACTTCCTGAAGTTACCACTTCATTTTTGACTTCTTTACAGCCAAGAAAGAAACAGGCTATGATTTTTCCTCTGTCTAAACTTGATATGGGTTGAATTCAGGTATGTTTCTGGAACTGCACAATTCAGAAACTGATGATTATATTTTGAAATGTAACTGGTTGTAAATTCCAGATGATTTTGAGCGGTTTTGCATTAGTAACTGTTTTGTTGCTGTGTCTGCTGTTGGACAATGTGAATGAGGAAAATACCTAATTAGAGTACATGGCCAGTGCTCCAAATTTCTTTAAGCAGTGCAAAAGTAGTGTGATTGATACAGAGATCATTCCTAAATTGGCATATTTGCAGTGAGGTTCATGTGTCATTTAAATGGCACTGGAAACAAGAGGCACTGTTATGAAAAGTACTTTCACAGAAGCACTGTGGAGGGTTTTGTGATCAAAAAGGTTTTGGCTCACCAGTCACTGTTGTCTCCCACCTGTTCATCTTATCCAGGCCAGGTGACAACAAATGAATTCAGAATTAGCTGGAATACAGGGTCTGTGTTGCCTCTGTCTCTGGGTGGTGAGACAGGCAGTGTCGTCCACTGTAAGGACAAAGCAGCAGGAAATACTGACAACAAATTAAAGATCCTGGATTTATCCTGCAAGCATCCTTATGCTTATTATTAGGAAGATCTCTGTTTTAAAACCCAGAAAAGCCTCGTGGCATGACTGCAGAGTTGTATGCATCTACTGTATGATAAGGGCAAGGCAAATGTTGTGTTAAGTGAGTATAACTCTGATTTTGTTTTATGCTAATTAAGCAGATATCCTTGCCCTTTGGAGGAATTAGGTAATTTTTTTTACTTAGCAATTTGACGTCTCTCTTCCTACATATATCTTCCTTCCATACTAGCACAAACCTTGGGCTTCTCTCTCTTGTTTCACAGCTGAAGTTCTCTGAAGCCTTTCTTTGCCTCCTCCCCAGCTGTTTTGGTCTTGTCAGGATTTACCTGCCTTTGTCTCCAAAATATATGATGTAATCCTTTTGAACAGATAAGTGACTGGGTAGGTTCTCTTACTGTTGAGCTGCCTCCATGTACAAGGGTGAAACTATTTTTCCATCAGTCATCTTCTACTGTGTCATGGAAAATTGCTGTCAGTGCTCACTAATGCAGGACAGCGAGTAACCATGGACCACACTGTTCTTCCCCTCAGCATTACAAAGCTATCCATGGTTCTTGGGACTATAGCACTTGGCTGGATTTAAAGTTGAGACTTAATTTTGCAGAAAGGTAAAAAACTGAATGTCCTTAGAACACTCTTTGTTGAGGTTTGTCATGTTGTGCCTATCCTCAAAAATGCCCAAATGGTACTTCAGAAATAGAGCCCCTTCTCACAAAACCTTTCACACGTCTGAGTTTGCCATCTTGTGCCTGACCTGTTTTTATCCAGCTTGTTTAAACAGCACAGTGATGACAGAGGAAGGCGTGTAACAGCTCCAGATCTTTACTTTGCATTTAGTGTACGTGATCTGGTGGGGTACTTAGGAAAAAGTAAAGTAGGCAAATACTCCTACTGAAAACCTGGATATTTATGTTTTTGATAAATGCTATCTTACTTCCCTTTTTATTTTGCAGTTGGAAATGTAGCATAGTAGTTGGTCTTAAAAGTTGTGTTTGTGGGGTTTTATCAAAGGCAAGAACCTAATCATTATTTTCAATATGCAGTTATTTGGAATACTTGCTTTTAAACACTGTCTTGAAATCATGCCCATAATGACTATAAATAGGGCTTTCATTAACACAGTGTTTTCTCAAGGCAGTAAAAGTCTTTGAGAGCTGCAAATATAAAGAAATCGCCTAATTTGCACTCACCAAGGATTGCATATTCTAAATATGCTAGAAATTCTTTTTCACAAATGGGGAACATAAAGATGCTCTATTGGAGCAAAATTTAGTATATGCAAAGAAATTAAGGCCAGAGATAAAATTCATGGGTCTGAAAAGAGAAAATGTGCATTAACAGCTACAATGTGCATTGGCTACCTACTTCCTGGAATTCCAGTGGAAGTGGTGTCATCCTCTGTCAGTGTGGTTTTGTGCAAGAAAGGAATCACTGGATTGTACCCACCCATCTTCAAGCTCTGAGAGTGCAGTTGCTGGTGGTATCAGAGGACTTTGGGGTTTGGACTTCTAGGCCAGACCTTGCACCATCAGGCTGTCCTCACCCGAGCTGTGCCTGCACTCTGGCCATACCAGCTTTATTCCAGAGCTTCTCACCTGACCCCTGTGTGGTGCTTACTGCTCACAGTTACAGCTGGGGTTTGGGGGCTGGGATTTCATGTTTTGACATCTTAAAAGTCACACAGGAAAGCCAGGAATCCACACCTATCCCAGGAGTGTTGTACAGGGCAGTTGTTTCTAGACGAAAAGTTTGAATATGATGGGTGGGGTGATACTTGTAAGTATCTGTAAGGGAAAACCTCCCTTCTACAGTGCTCCCCCCAGCTCTCCCCAATATTGTTGGTGTTGGTTTAGTCCCAGCAACAATTTCTTTTTTTTTTTCCAAATCACTCTTAAAAATAGCTGAAATGTGTGTGACTTCACTAATTAGAGAGCAGTAGCTCGATATCCTGTATAACTGGGTTGAATTCCCCCTTGTGCCCTATGAAATGCTGGATCTGGGGTGTTTGCTTCCATATATTCTTTTGGCTTATATACTGGCTTCAAAGCTTCCAAAATTTTGCAAAAGACAGGCAATTGCTCAAGTATAGATTCTTTTGCCTCTTGACAGTGAGCTGATTCCACTAACAGTCCTGATTTGACTTGAAATTTGCACTTCTTGTATTGAACACACCTAAGCTAACTGAGGCTGGAGTAATTGATAGGAGCTTGGGAGATCATCCAGTTTTTGACGTCTAGTAGCTTGGTGTAATAGAAACTTTGTCAGGGATATGCAGTGCCAACTTTCTGCATGCAAGGAATGCTTTCAGAGGAGATGATGGAAAGGAAAAAATATCTTGCAGGTAACAGAAAAACTCAAAGTCTCTGTGTGGTTCCAGGTATGGAAACAGCAAAACTCAGAGTCTGAATGGTTCCAGGTATGGAAGCATTTGAACTGTCTTTGCTGCTCAAAATCTCAGCAAGCTTCCTTTAAAAAGATGATAATGAGTTCAGTTAGTTTTCAGTGCAGCTATTTTAAATGCTGTTACATAGTGAAATGAGCTTAAATGAGCTCCCCTTCTGCTGCTCCTCAGCTAAGCTGGTGCAACATCCAAAATAGACATGTGGGACTTCAGGAAAATGAGAGAAAAAGCAGTTCTGCCCTTACATGGTAGAGCTCTTAGGTGAGGTGTACTTTTTAGCAATGTTGTATATCCTGCTAAGAAGTTCAGGCACTTGATAGACATCTCCTATGAGCTAAGGCAAGGAGAGCTGCATTCATGGAGTTTTCCAGGGGAGTTCCTATTTAGTTTCCTTTTGAAAGGAAGAAATATTGTCCATTAAACAACATTTGAAATTACATTAATGATGTTAATTTCTCCTCACAAATATTGGGCCTGTGCTCACTAAAACCAGTTCTGTTAAAAGCTTGTCTGTTCAGCAGTTTTAGTTCACCAGGGAAACCAGTACTTAAATAATGTGATGCCACTCTGAATGTTCCTTCTATTCTTGTGCTACTGGCACTGGGGGTTGAGTGAGTTTTAACTATGAAGTTAACAAATCATTAAATGCTTTTGTTGATTCAAATGTACCTTTCAGCTATGCATACTGTAGTAAAAGCCTGGTCATTTTTATTTTTTAAAGGAACAATAGTAACAGAGGAATGGCTTTGGGAGGAAAAGGCAAATTATTGCATAATAAGGCTCTGGGAAGTGAAAAAGCACCTTAATGCATAGGAAGTTACTAAATGAAAGGGAGAAAAAAAGATCAGTAGGCCATTTTGAAATATACTTTTATAGGTCCCAAGATGAAAGAAGAAAACCCCATGTGTTTTAAGCTGCTTATGATAGGTTATCATAATCTGTTATCTGTTCCCTTGGTAGAGGCAACGCTTTTCTTTTTTTAATATCATTTTTCCAGGTAGGTTTCAGGAACAGGAAGAAAATTTATAAAAACCATGTCATGTTGCCAAGGAAATTAGGAAACAAGAATTGAAAGTGTAGGAGCCAGCTGTGAGAGTAAACTGCTCGGATCCCACTGAACAAGGATAATATTTGGTTCCTGTTAAAGTGCTCTGATACCTATTGTTGATAAATGAAGAAGGGAAATCCAGGACAAGCCTGACAAAAGTGGGAGAGCGCCTAATCCGTCAGCCAAAAGCACCTGCTGTTCCTTTCACAGACCTGCCCGTGTCAGTGCTAACTGTCAAAGCTTTCTCTTGTACAGACTTTTGCATTAACAAACTTGTGCCACTGAGATTAATGTACCCCTTCTCTGTTGTGCCTGTCGCCAGCGGCCAGCGCAGTCCTTTGGACAGACAGCCAAAAGGTCCAAGGTACGGTAGCCCGGTGTGCTGGCATGCGAAGGGAGCCCTTCATGCTTGGTGCAGCTTCGTTACTTTGTGGAAAGTGCCTTTAGTTTTATTTTTTTGGCATTGTAGCTTTGTTTTATTCTGTTGGATTTTTGTCTTGCCTAGTTGTCTGCTTTTGTGATTTGCCTTTATATTTTTGGTGGCTTTTATTGTTATGGAGAGAAACGATTTCCCAACATTTTATTTACTTTTCATTGGATGTGCTCTATTGTGCTGGTAGTGCCTTCAAAAGCTGCAATTGCTTGAGTATTTTCATCCTAAAGGGAATTATTTATTCTATTGAAAACATTTAAAATGCAGTTTTCAGCCATTTTGTTTTTCATATAATGAATGAAACAATAAAGGCTTATGGTATATTTATATAATCTTTTATAAGCCATAGTTTTTAATTTTACATACTTTCCTTTAGTCAAACACAAAGTTAAAGTTAGTTCGGAGCCTTGCTGTATGTGAAGAATATCCACCACCTCCCACAGCTGAAATATCACAGGACCTCCAGGTAAAAATCACCTTACTGAAGTTTCTGGAACAATTTCAAGTAACTTGTTGTTCAAAAGAAAATCTATTGGGTATTCTTTAAATATGTGGACACCGTGTGGTTTTAACTTTTTTTTTTAAATACAGATCTAATAGAGGTGATACTATCAGGTGCAGAATTTGCTGCTTTGTTTTTCTGAACTCTGCTAGTTGACATCTGTGGACAGAAAGAGGGGGTTTGTCAGTTTTTTAAGCTTCTTAGTCCTACAGTGCAGTTGAGGGACTCTTAAACTGCTTAAGTGCTGTCTGCAATTGGTAAGACACAAACATTGTGATTAGTATGGAGCATAATTTATTGGCTTCTTATATTTTGAAATGGAAACGGTTGTGATTTCTGGTGCTGTAAATGAATTCCTGCTCATTAGTCCAAATTGCTGGTAGCTCTGTAATATCTGCCTGAGGTATGTCTGAATTAATCTATTAAAATGATACAACACACTTAAAGAAGTTCCTACATGCTGAACAAAATATGTAAAATTACTTTAGAGAATTTAAACAAAATCCAAGTTTCCTGACTTTACCTCCATACCAGTCTGTATTTTCAGAGCAAAACCCTGCTGCTGGCTTTAGTTCTGTGTATGAGTGAGGGCCATCAAAATGCTGATTTTTTCATGCCTATCAAAACAGAACTGGGCCTTTGCTGTTATTGAAAAGCTTCTAAACTGTGCTTTCATGAAAAGTCTCACTTTGGTTAAGAAGGAAGCAATAGAAAGCAGGCTGTGCAGGGGTTTTGCTGGAGGGGTGGTAATTCACTTCTGGGGAAGGATGGACATTGAGAGCTCATGTAGGTTTTTGTCAAGCTAATTAAAATTTTTTGAGATTGAAACACTACCTAGGTTTGTGATTTTTTTTTTCCTTTGGAAAAATAAGAAAATAGTATTTTTGTAGGCTTTCACTAATATACTAGAATTTGAAGGGTTTACTAGAGGAATTCAGAAACTGGGCCTGCTACTTTGATGAAAATCTAAGTCACATTTTGGAATAGGTTGCAGAGTAAAAGATTAAAAGCCAGCAGAAGAGCTATTGATGTTTATAATGATTTACAGTCCTTTTGCAATGTTTCCCATAAGATAACAAAATAGACTGAGAGATCTGGTCAGGCTGAGTTGTGCAGTCTGAAGCAGGGGGGTTTAATATTTTCAGACACTGTAGCGAATTACAAGAAGACAGAAGCCTGATCTGGTGGACTCTTCATCCATGGTGTATTTCCAACATAAGAGGCATTAGGATTTTCCAACCTCCAGCACTACACAAGACCATGTGTTAAATGGTTTAAAGTCTGACATTTATGAGAAGTGTTCTCTTCAGGTAGCATTTGTGGCCAAGTCCTCTGGGATTCTGTCCTTAGCTGTGTGCTGCCAAGTGGCTCTTGAAAGGAATCCTTGCAGCAGTAGAAGAGATGTCAAGGCTGGTTCTGCAGAATGAATTGAATTGTGTGATAATGCAAGCTTGTACAAAAGGAATACCATAAAGCAGATTGCCTTAAGAACTAAATTAGAGCTAGCTCTGAGTTTTCTTTGGAAGCAGTAATGTAGAAGAAATGGCTTATGAATCCCAATAGCTGTGCAGAGAAATGATTGCGAGAACAAATTTAGTTCTTCCCTGGAGAGTGGAGAAATGTGTTGGAGAGTCAGAAGTGGGAATCTGTTACAAGTTCTGGTGCTGGAGTGCACATCCTGTGGGGCACAGGTCCCCCATGACCCTCTGTAACAACTCACAGAGGCAATTTCTTCACCCATTTGGTCTCCTTTCCGTAACAATATTAGGGAAAGCATGGAAGAGCTCTTCGTAAGTGCCAGTCAGCTGCTGGCTGCCTCCAACCCTACACTCTGAAGCATTAATTGTGCTTGGGGTGTGTGGGAGCTCCAGTGGCTCGGAGAAGAAAGAGCCTGCCTTGCACAGGTGTCTCTGGCAGCAGGAGAATCACCTCTGATGCTTCCCCTCCCTGGAAGAGTTACTGCTCTGTTGTATCCGTGATTGCAACTAAAAAGTGGCTTCCAGTTTTGTGCTAATACTTAATATGGATTTTAAGACACAGGAAGAATTAAATTCAGGATAATGTTGCTGCTGATATTTGAAGAATCCCAAATTTTGATTATTAGGAAATATTAGCCTTGATAGGATGAAAAATATATGTACTCAGCTAGGGAGTGGTGTGAGTTTGGGGATAACTCCATGGTCTTGTCTGGGACTATTCATGTGTCACCCCTTCACACCACCAGCTGCAGCAGGGTGAAATTCCTGACACAGGTTGGTGTAGGAGGCACTTAGCAAGGCACTGCTGGCACCGCTGACTACTCCTCAGAAGGCTGTGATGGAAGAGGGTGACAGACCAAAGAAATTGTCTCAAGCAGATCAATTTATTTTCTGATCTATGTTTCTGTTTTCAATTGCAACATGAAACCGGATCCTGGTTCTTCCTGAGAAACCTAGATAAGAGCCTTGCATATTTTTAATCCTTGTTGAAAAACACTGGCAGCCCTTTACTAAGAGGTGCTGTGAAATACAAGCTTACAAATTTATTGTGAGAGGAAGGACATAACTGGTTTGTTTGCTCTTTTATCTTTGTAACACTAACTATATTCTCTGGCCATCAGTTGTGTAAACACCAGGTTGTTCTGACTGTATGCTCCAATACAAAGTACAAGCACTAGCAAAGGGTGATGCAGTTCAGCCCTTTTAAAGGAAGAGCTGTTTTCATATGAATGACAGTTGTTATTATGGATAACAAGTAAATAAACCTTCAAAAGGTTGAACTTTCTAAGCAAAGTAAAATAACCGAATGGAGAGGGAGTGGGGGGAGAAGGTAAGTGGCTGTAATGTTAGTTTCTATTGACTTATGTTGGTTTTCCTGGTAAAAAGCCCAATCTCAGGCTGTAGGGCTTTGAGAAACATTCTTACCTTTTTCCCAAATGTGTTAAGCTGGCGGGATTTATCAGGTTTTGATGGTTTGGGATGTTTTCCTGTTTGTTTGGCTTTTTCTTGTTTAATCAAAATTTGATGACAATTTCCACTTCTACAATGAGGGCTTGGGATGGGTGATCCAAGTTAGGGCAAGGAGTCTGTTCAGTCCAAATGCCAGCAGAGACCTGCTGCAAACAGGGTGGGATTAAGAGAGTTTTATAGGGGACGAGAACTTAAAAGATTTTTCAGCAGCTTTCCAGTCAAGTAGGTCATATTTAATTAGATGCTACAGTTTTTATAGCATGAAATCACAAGAAAGTGCCCTTTGGTACCCAGTTCTGGTGTATCACACTTTGAAGTAGAGCTGGTGGTAGTAGCAGAACTGGCTGTTCAGATGGTGATTCCTTTTTTTAGCTCTCTTTGGGGAAGGAAGTATGAAAATGATTACTTGCCGAGATGCTTTGACTAAACTATTGCTGTATGCATTATTTGGAATGAGTTTAGAAGCTGCAGTCACTTTTCTAGTGAAGAAACATCAGACTATGAAAATTTCCTTAATTTACTGATAGTTTTGTATAGTGGTTTTGTAACATGGAGGATAAGACATTGGTGAATCCAAGTCAGGAATAATTTCTTAAAAAGACAAAAACATTTCTTTCTTGAATAAAGGTTATACTTGGTGAAGGGTAAGTGTAGTGCATTTTGTAGTGACAAATAAATTGCTCATTTGAATTATACTCAGGTTTATGAGGTAAGGAATGCAAAGACTGGTTCCTTAAGGTTTATAGCCAAGTGAATTCTCAAGACTGGGAAAGAATCAGATGAGAGAGTTCCTTGCTGGTGACTGGGGATGGTATTTATCAGATGTGGTTATAGCCACTGTCCAAAGCTGAGAAGTCTTCATTCACACTGAGATGCTGTTTAGTGTGTGCTCATGAATTAGGAAGTTTATTGGAACATGTAGTGTGGGGAAAAGTCATAATGAAAGGGACAGCTGGTAAAACTCTCAGTTTTCCCCTCATTTGAAAAAGCTGTTGCCCTGAAGCTGCAGATGGGAACCACTGCTGGGGCATAGCCTGGGTGGTGCGGGGCTCCTGTTGTGCCGGCACAGGCAGGAGTGGCTGCGAGCTGGGCACGTGAACAGGCTCCAGCCTGGTGGATCCTGGCTAAATTTAACTCTGGCTGCATTCCACGGGTGAGATCAAAGCTGTGCAATGACACAAGAGCAGAGCTTAGAGCAAGGGCCTGGTGTGGGTGAGAATGGGTTCAAGGGAAGAGTGTGGACTTGCATGGGAAAAGATTAAGGTGCAGGGCAGAAGAGGGGTAGGCAAGAGTGCATGAGGGGCACTTCTCTAGATTGGGAAGGATTAGATGTTCTCGGGAATGTGGAGGTGACAGCATGGACTCAGCTGGCATCTGGAGGAGCAGAATTGACGTTTGAGGGAGTTAAAAGGTGACAGAGGAGTCTGGCTCTGACAGAGCTTGGCCACTGCTCCTGTGGAGGTCCCTCAGGCACGGTGACTTTATTGCTCCCGAACTCCTCGGGTCTGGCTGGCTGAAATGTGTTGGTCCTTCTCTGACAACCTCCTCAAAGAGTGAAGAGGCATGAAAAACAAACTGCAGTCTTGCGCTGTTCAGGCTATTTAGGGGACCATTATGTCACAAATTTCAGAGGGAAACTTTTTGCTGTATTTGAGAAACAGGTTTTATAAGAGTTCACCTACTGGTATAAAACCATGGATTTTGAGATGATTGTACACAAAGCTACTCTATCAAATACACAGGAAGTTACGAAACTAAGACTTGATGACAGGTTTGCAAACTTTGCCTTGATATATTGTACTGTAAATATTTCCACTTTTTTGTGGATCTGGAAATGCTGGTCTGTCTTAGATTCAAATTTTTTGTTTTGTTTTTTCCTGGTATGAGCCAAATCAAAACTTGAAACAAGCTTTCATAGTAAAGAACTGTGAAGAATGGGGAGGAAAAAAGCATTGTGGATGAGACATGACTTGAAAATATAGAGGCAGTATAACATTTATACATCTGAAAAACTGGAATATTTTCTTATATGTATGGAGTAAGATACTTTGAATTCATTTTGCAATAGCATTCAGGGCCTGGAAGTGTGTGTGAACTCTAAATGTGTGTGGTCGTTTCTATGCCTTCTCTGTACTTTCTGATTTACTGATAAATAATTTCGTTGTGTGGTCACATGGAGCACATGTGGAATCAGAATATGTAGACCATTTTTTTTTTACTTCATTATTTTGCAGGTAATATAGTAAATAACAGTTCTCCTGCAGGTATTGTTTGAAATAATTTATGTGGTGACTGATTTTTACTTTTTGACAGGAGAAAATTCAGATCCAGTTGTCACAGTCTTTTGAAAAAGAAGAAAAACCTGCAAAAGATGAATCAGAAAAGGAAAAATCCAGTGATAAACTGTCCAGAAAAATGCTATCAAGAGGTTTGCTGTCTCTCCTTGTGCTTTTTAATACACTGTATAGATAAAGAACATAAGAAAATACAGTTCTGCTTCCAGGTCTTCATTGCATAAACATGGCTTTATTTCTTAAATTTTTTTTTGCAAATGAAGCAAATAAATCAGACACCTTTGAGCTGGAGAAGGAATTGGTCCCAGAGGAAAGACAGCTTTTGAGACTGCATCAAACACTCCAGCAAATGCTTTTCCTTTCTCTCTTGGCTGGCTGTGCAGAGCAGCATAAAAACAGCTGCGTTGTCTCAGGTGTGTCCAAGGGTTCTTTAGGTTGACTTCACAAGTCAGTGGAAGCTCCTATCTTATTCCTAGGCTTTGAAGTTACAGGACTTGTGAAACTGAAGTGAGAGTGGCACAGCTCCCTTTGTACTTTTTCTAATGGAATCAGGTGTCAGTGTTCTCCTTTGTTTATTTTACTTTTGATGGTATCTAGAATTTTTTCTATAAAGTTTTGGAGTTAGGGTAGAACTACATCAATAAAAATGACAAGTATTATGTTTTCACTTAAACAAGCACTTCCTGCATTCTGGATTGAAGTTACAGTCTATGTGCTGAAAATCTGTAGGTTTTAATCTGAAGGAGAGCTCTGAAATGAATGACATAAAACCAGGTTTTGTCCATGCTGCCTAATGGCTCCTACAGGTAGAAGACTTTATGCATTTAAATCAGCAAATCATTTTACAGCTCTTGCTTTAAATATCCAGAATGTTTACCTAAGTATCTTAGATCGGACAGAGTGTAGGAAATACCTTTAGAGCTGGAATTCTCTTTGAGACAGTGGCACTTGTCCATCTCATGTCACACAATTCCATAAGGCATTCCTCATGTGGAATTTCAGTGCTGCTTGTCCCAGCTGGCAGCCAGGTATTTGTGAAATAAAAAGCACTGGGATGGAGAACTTTACTTGCATTTATAAATCTCAGTCTCTGAAATGATGCCTTAAACACCACCCCACCACCCCCAAATACCCAACTGGTAATGACAGGGAGTTGAGAGCAAAGTGACAGAATGCCTGTGGTAGAGGTGGCAGTTCTGAATTAAACCACTCTGTCCTCTGAAGGTTAATTACTTCCCAATATAGGATGTGCCAAAATAGAAAATTACAGAATTTTAGCATCAGTTCTCGTAATTATAACTAAATCATTGCTCACTTGCAAATTAGAAAAATTGAAGTAAATAATTATTGAATCTTGACGTTTTTACCAGGCATAGCCTTTTTTTTGCCTGCTCCCTAGAATCAAAAGTAATTCCAAACTGTAAATGCTCAGACTTGCTTGGTTTCACTTAATCTCTCTGGGCAGCTGGAAGAGCTGGGACCTCTGGGCATAAGTTTGAGTTGAGACTAACGAAGTTGAGACTAGGTTAACACACAGGTAGTTCTTGGAAGAAATCTAGTTCCAAAAATACTGTTCAACACCTGTTGGTTTGAATCCTAGTGCCTGGAACTCGATGGTGCTCATGTAAGGGAAGATTCGGGGTTATATACTTTCTTTCAGGGACAGATTTTAGAGGATAGTATGTAACTGAATACTTTCTTTCACTGAAATGGGAAAGGAGGGGGAAGGTTGAGACTTCTTTTTGAAAACATCTAAACATGTGAAAACAAAGCCCAACAGAACAAGGTTTTTTAGTAATAGAAAGCACCACCTTGTGAAGGTTAAACTCTTACGTTCTGAATTACAAAATTTGTTTGGGCAAAATCCAGTGGTTCAGTAGATATGAGCAGCTGCTGCTGCTCCACAGATGTGTGCACAACACTGCAGTGCAGGATAGTGAGGAAAGGTGGCAGGCTGATGGAAATCAGGTCTCTCAAGGTGATAAACTGCTTCACAACATACAGCCAGTTGTTAATAGATTGGTGGTGTTACTGAAACTTCTGCTTCTCTATTACTCTTGAATTAGGGGATAGTGGGTGGTGGTGGATTTTCTGTTTTGTTTGACTTGTGGGCCTTTTGCCTGGAAACTGGAAGCATTCAATTTTGGCAATAATGTACTTAATGGTTATATAGTATTGATCTATGTAGAGTATGTTCAGCAACAATTGGAAAAAAGCTTCCTCAGAGTGTAATTCTGCTCTCTTCCACCTCACCCTTAGATTCCAGCCAGGAGTATACAGATTCCACTGGTATAGATCTTCATGAATTTTTAGTAAATACATTAAAAAACAATCCCAGGTAAGAATCAATAATGTCAACTTTCTTTATGTTTTTCTTTCTTCTTGTTGCCTGAGGTGTCACACTACCTGGTTTTTTGTTTGTGGTTTTATTTTTTCCCCCTCTTAAATGTCTAACCCTCCATGTCAGTTATTCAGGGTGAGATTGTGTTGCACAGACTGTCTAAAACACCACTGTAATTGGTTTGCTTTTGGAGCAGAGGTTCAGGACACTGAAATGGTTTAAATGCTTTTAATGTTTAATATGCAAATAATGTATTCAGTCTATGTGCAGTCTCTCCCCGAAGGGACTTCAATACATTGTCTCTAAACCTTGTACTGTCGTAGCACCTGCTTGTTAGAGACCACACTGCCTTCTCTGACTCTAATCTGTCTTGCACTGAATTTACAGATAAAGGCATTTTTTAAGCTGTACCATATAACTGTAGTTAGAGATTTTCATTCTGCACATCAGAAACCAAATCTGACTTAATCCAAGTCCATCACTGGTTAGCAACAGAGCTGACCGGGTTCTGTTGCTCTGAGGTTTGCAGTGTGTCCCTGTCTGCCTTGTTTGTTCTTTCCCTCGTGGGTTCTGTGCTGGGTTTATGGCTGTAGTACAAGGCAAGAAATTAACTTGGTACAGTTGTGCTCTGCCACAAAAGCTGTTTCACTGCTGTTTGTTATTCATTCATATTATAGTTAGGACTTCCAATGTGATAATTTATTTGGATTCCATTTTATTGTGAAAAAATGTGAAATGAGCCATGATACGGCCAAAGCCATAGTCCTGTAGAGTAAATTACGAAGCACAGACCTCTGTGAGACTCTTAGGTGATTCCTGTTTGAAGTCATGAAGCATCCCAGTGGAAATAAGGAATTGTAAGTGAAGATCTCCATGGCTTTCCATGCACAGTGACTGGGAAGCCTAGTTACTTGATGTGCACAGATTATGAACTGTGCATCAGTGAATTTCACTGCAACTTAACAGTTTACTAGAACCAGTGCAAGCAGTTTCAAGAACAGTGTTCCTTTCTACCACATTGAGTTTTAGCTTTTTGTATTTCTAATATGTCAGCATGTTGCCACACGTGCCAGCTTTAAGCCCTTGGTTGTTGGTGATGTGCCCCATCACTTTCTCAGTGATTCCCTGATGTGCTTCACAATCCAAGGGCCAGCTGAGGCCTCTGCACATCCCCCTGCCCACACCAACCAACAAGGAACAACCTCAGCACTGCTTTTCCTCCTGGAGCCTGTCTTCTCCATGACTGCACTTCCTGCTGAGCCTCCTAGGCAGAGACTTTATGGTGGATCTGTGTACTCTGATATGACAGCAGAACAGCACGTTTCACTAGGCAGGTTCAATACAATAGCAAAAAAGGAATACTTTGTCCTAAAAATACTGCATCTGACACCTGGTGGTCCTATTTCCAGTCTGCCATCATCCCTTGATCACAGCTCTGATCTGTGTATTCTTAAGATGAATACAACTGCAGTTATTGGAGTGTCTCATATGTGAGTTGCTGTGTTTTTATTTTCAGGGACAGAATGATGCTGCTGAAATTAGAACAGGAAATTTTAGATTTCATTGGTAATAATGAGTAAGTACTGTACTCTCATAGGAAAAAAGAATTCAAGAGTGTTCCTGTTTATTTAATAAAGCTACTATTCCTTTCTTCCAGAGTACCAAGAAAAAAGTTTCCCCCAATGACATCTTACCATAGAATGCTGTTGCACAGGGTAGCTGCTTACTTTGGATTAGAGCACAACGTGGACCAGAGTGGGAAGTCAGTCATAGTAAATAAAACTAGCAATACAAGAATGTAAGTGTCAAAGCCTTGAAAACCCCTTTTGATGCATAGCTCTAACACCTGGGATGTGTGAAGCAGTGATGCTGTAACAGGTGAGGTCTGTTTCCTCCCTGGGAACAGGCATCAGGAGAGGTAGTTGAGAGCTCCTCACTGTTCACATTTTGCTGTGTAATAATGTGATCTGTTTCATGTTTGAATTCTTTGGGGTAAAAAAGGATGTTATCGCTAAGAATTTTTGTTGCTTTTCTGGTAGAGATGCATTGCTAACTTTGTTTCCGTGAAATACAAATTTATAGCAACTGTTTATTTGTTTAAAGATTTACACCAGTAAAGTGTACAAAGTACATTCTTTGTTTCTTTTGGAAAGCAGAGCCAGCCCTTATCTTAGAACAGGGTCATTTCTGATTTGGTGAAGGGAGGGGACTTGCACACCTTTGGCTTTTGTATTGTAAAATTCTGCTGGGAAAATTCAGCTGCGGAAGTTCTTCTGTTGGAATAACGTTGCTTACAGATCTCTCATGGCCTTACAAATAAAGGTAGCAGGGAAGACAGACATCAGTGGAAATGTCAACCAGGTTAACAAGCCATGGCATGCTGCTTTACTGTGAGGGCTGGGGAGTTCTTGGAGAAACCCCTGAGAAAATCCATATTGCAGAGCAGGTAGCACTGGGGCCACAGCAACTCGGAAGCCTGTGCAGAATTGAGGTTTTCATTCAAGGGACCCAGCTGTTCTCTCCATCCTCTGCACTTGCTCTGTCTCCTCATTCTCTCTCAAAAAGACAAAGATCTAATGTGTTGACATATTTATGCCACCTAGTTTCTAGTTTTAACTTAAAGCATTTGCCTGACACTGTTTTTTGTTGGTTTTGAACATGAAAACAGGCGTTTACAGTGCCTGCATCCTAATCTCAGTCTCTAGGTACAGTCTTTAGAGCTCTGGGAGAAAACAATCTAATTATCCACCTTATTTTAGAGTCAGTAGAACGGAAATGATATGCCACACTGAAATTCCACTTAAGTAAACAGTTTCTCCTCAAAAGGTTTTAGAAAAATATGTAGATCCTAAACATATGTTGAATACTTACATTGTTTATGTATGTGTTTTTGCTTTGGCTCTACAATCTATATCTAAATTGACCTAGAAAGCCAAACGTTTCAAATCTGTTGCCTTTGCAGCTACGAGCATCTCTAGGCTGAAGCTTCAGTCTAGCACTTCAACTGTGGAATAAGAACTAATAAAAGATTATTTCATTTTTATGCTTTTTAAAAATTTTTAGACCATATTTAAATAGCTTGTGGCCTCTGGAAGCCCCTATAGGTGTAGTTATTAATTAGCAGGCATTTCATCTAACCTGCAGACATAAAGATTCTTGATGTTTTCAATATTCTTATTTTAAACCGCCTTGGATATAAAATAAGAATTTAGAAAGAAAACCTTGGAGATCTGCTCCATGTGGAATAAAGCCAAACTTACCTTTTCCTCATAGGCAGGTTCGCGGCTCCCTCGCCGAGCAGGGATGTTACTGACATCAACCACCCAGTGCACACTGGCACGTCTCAGTGGAGTGGGAGTTGGTGATTGCAGGGCAGTAAATTCAGAGACCTTTAAAAGAAAGAGGTAAGACAGTCTAAAGGTTCTCTGAAATGCCTGCTAATTATGTTTGGGCATCCAGTACCCAATAGGCAGAGCTGGCTGTTTCATAGGAAAAGCTCCCCTGACTCCATCCAGGAGTCCTGGGTAATGGTAAAAAACAGAAATAGAGAAGAGCATACATTTATTCTGTCCTCTAGTAGACAAATATTTCCTGATTGTCTGAGCTTATGATAGCAGTAGTTTTATTATTCAGGTACTTGGTATCTCTCTTTAATAACAAGGATTTGCAAAATACCACTTTTTCTTTCACAAAGGAGATAAAATACCAAAGCAGTATTTATAATCTGTTGCTTCACTCTCTCCCTATGACTGTGTGAAGCTCTTGCTTGCCTGCATTATACTGTTCTTCTCTTACTCGTTTCTACTTAATTTTGTTTTAGAAATTTCTAAGTTTCAGTGCTTTCTTCTCTACCTTCTTTCTTCTGTTTTCCCTTGAAATGAACTCTGAGGTATTGCGGCTCTAGCAGCAAACACCTGTCTTCACTTCCATGCATGCCCAATATCCATTGCATGGCACCAGTCGGGATTCCTCAGCACTTCTGATTCCCCAAGGGCATGTGGTTTGCTTCCCGCCGTAATTGGGAGTTGTAGCAAAAGCTTTGAAGGAAGAAGAGATTTTTAAAGCAGGTTTGTTATGCCTCAGGACAGGACTTATCAGGGGTGCACCTCATCTTTTCCATTGCCCAGACAGCAACAATCTATTATTTCAGTTAGAATATTAAGTATATCTAAAATCAATCTTGAGTATATTTCAGTTTGTTCCACTGTGTGTACAGTATATATTTACAAAACCATAAATGTTTTCTTTGTAACAATTTTTCTCAGACCTGACCAAAAGTTTTGTGAGCATATAAAGGATGAGAAGAGCGATGACTTCCAGAAGCGATATATCCTTAAGAGAGATAACTCTAGTTTAGACAAAGATGACAACCAGGTAAAGCACACACAACTTATTCCTTCCACTTGCTGTATTTGACTGTGCATTCTTACTGCTTTCCTGTGTAAATTGACACTGTACCACTTAATTTAGATGAGAATACGATTAAAAGATGACAGAAGAAGTAAATCCATAGAAGAACGAGAAGAAGAGTATCAGAGAGCTAGAGAAAGGATATTTGCACAAGATGTATGTATCAAAAAAAATCTGTCACTGTTTTCTATGAACCCTTCACACACACACATGCACAGGTGGCTTTCCAGGAAACTTCTTTCCAGGAAACTTTCTGTTTCTGAATGACACTGAGCAGATAAGAGAGTGTGACCTGAGTGAGTTTTAAATGATATTGCAGTTACTGACAAATCTTCTGTTTTCTCTAATCGCTGCTGTATGAAACTCAAACAACCCAAGAATTACTTAGGAGTGTTCTCTAGCATTATCTAGTGCAATGCATTTCCCCCCTTTGCACTGTTTTGCTCCTCACTGCAATTTAGGTTACAGAGTTTTGTAACTGCAATTATTTCAGTTGTTGCTCAGAGCAGTAATTAAAAGGAGAAAAAACCCAAGCCAATTAAACAACCAAAAAACTATTTTGTCACTTGTATCTATAGCAAGCATATCTTATGAGTCGTCACACTAAAATGATTTTAGTCCCATATGTGAAATTCTAGTCAGGAGTCTCACAGTCTAATCTCCTGATTGGAGATACCGTGCAGGACAACATTGTAGGCTACAGTTCAAGTGCAAGTTGTGATTATATTGAGTAAAACAGAGCAAATATGTCTTTAAAAATATGTGTTACTTCTAATAATCCACTTCTGACATTTATCTGTACCTCTTGTACATCCAAAACCAGATTCTCATTCTGAAGAGAGCAATGAACTCTTGAGAGGCTAATTTTTTTTTTTTTTGTTCACCTTGGTTACAAACAAGAAGAATGGACTTTTGGATATAAAATTACATTTTCCTTTTGCATCTTAATTTACCATGTATGACACCCTTAGAAGCTTTGTGCCGGATGTTGGGAGTTACAGTCAAGGACAACATAATCTGAGTCAGGAGCAGCCTTTTTGGTTCTGTTCTGAGTGCCCTGTAGAATACCCAGACTGGTACCCAAAGCAGTGAGCAGTTACTGCAGCAGCAGTGGCCTCCCCCCCTCCACCCTTCTCAGCCAAAGACAAGGCAGCTCAGGTGCTGTGACAGCCCTGCAAGTGACAGAAGGCACCAAAGGCCCAAGGGAAGAACTTAAACATCAGAAAAAGTCTGATAGAAACCAACTGACCAGCATCGTAACTATCCTGATGCTGACTTTGATTTCCTGCGCATGGGCCTTTTTATGTTGTCTTGTTTCCTCATGGAAATTATTCACCAAGAGATAAAGTTTTCAGGCAGCTTAATATAAAGAGGGTGCTGTAAAAGTCTGTATATAATGCACAAGGCTCCAGATTACTATGTGTTTTGTAGTAGGGGTTCTAAATGCCATTCATATTAATTTCTGCACTTCTTTGCCCCTCAGTCCCTGTGTTCCCAAGAGAATTATTTCACTGATAAAAGGTAAGAAAATTTGCCATTTAATTATGTTTTGTCTTCCTATTGTCGTAATAAATATTAAGCTATCTTATTAAAATGTCAACAGAATCCAGGAGGAAGAAACTAATAGTACACAACAAAGACGACAGATACTTAGGTATTTGATGCTTTCTTTTAAACAAACAAAACCCGAAGTATTCTGCATGCATTTACCTTTTCTTTCTTGTTTTTTTGTTTTCTTTTTTTTCTTTTCCCTTATTTTGCAAGTGCTGCTTGTGCTAAAAGTTCAGTTTGTAACTTGCAGAATCAATAAGGAGGCATCGGGGAGATCGGCCAACAGCCACCAGAGCAGCACGGAGACCGAGCTGAGGTACTGCGAGCCGCGGCCCTGGAGCAGCACCGACTCCGACAGCTCCCTGCGCAACCTGAAGCCCGCGGTCACCAAGGCCAGCAGCTTCAGCGGCATCTCGGTGCTGAGCCGCGGGGACAGCTCTGGCAGCAGCAAGAGCACGGGCAGGCTGTCCAAGACAGGTACAGCAGCCCCAGGGCAGGCACTGGGGGCTGAGCTGGCTGTGCATGGCAGGCGTTCCGGGTGGGGAGGCTCCGTGCATCCCGTTCCCTCGGGATACGGGGGCTGCACACATGGAACACCTATGGACCCAGCCCTAGAGCCGTAATGCAACAAATGAGGTGAACACTTCTGGCTTTGGAAGGAGAATTTTCAAGTGTGTTGTAGATGGCTTGAAGTTCAATGCATTTCGTCTCATACAGAGGGTTTGAAAATGTTTTTTACCAGAAATGGTTTTGTATAAAATACTTGGAGTTCAGGTCTCCAATTCCAGTGGGGCAAAGCTGCATTGCATGGTATAGGAAACTGCACTGCTATCCTACTAGCTCAGACAAAACAGCATTAAAGCCTATGAATTGGTAGTTATTTTTATTGTGTTCTCTTTCTTTTGTTAAATTAAAATGAGTATGGCTAAAATGCTTACTTAATAGAAATGAGATCAGTGGAACGAAGTGTTCTGTTTAATTTTAAGATTCAAAAATGTTGGGGAAAAAAGCTTGTAAGAGTCAGGGTTTCAAAGGTGTGTTAGCTTGTAATTAATGTGAAAACAAAATCTCAGAAAATATGGGAATGAATCTTCTGTGGGTCAAAAATTAAATTTAGTAAATATTTGTATTTCAAATGGCAACATAATTTGATCCAGTTGCTAATCTGTGAATTTTGAGGTTTGTATTACATGGGTGGGTTACTGGTAGCTGCTTCAGAATATGAAGTAGAACTGTAAAAAAGCAGAATATAATTGCTTGCCTTATTAACATTGGCTTTGATCTTATTTATAAAACTGGTTTCTAATGAGGATCTATTTAAATTTTTTGCTTTCCCTGAAACCACCACTACCTTTTAGGTATATGGCCACACTGCTGGATCTTAATGCAGTAAAACAGTAACAAATTCTGTTTGTCCATTGTATACTTGTATAAAAAATCCTCCAAAACATTTCAAGGTACTTCTGCTGTAAAACTGTGCCATCATACAGAGTTATTCCATTTGCAGTGTAGTGATGCTATTTGGCACAGCTTGAAAAGAAACTGCAACCTGACAATAAAATGCATTCTTAGAAATCTTTGTTGGCTAAATTTCAAGAACATAAATGGATTCTTAACATTTTTGCTGGAAACCTTATTTCGGCATTCTGAGAGCTTACATTCCAGGTTTGGAATGCCCACCTTGATGATTGTTGCTTCTAGCAGTTAAAGGTTGTGGTGATTTGGCACATATTGAGCTTGGGTTTGTTCACTTTGTTCAGGGGTGTAATTGGCTCTGGTTATAATGGCTTCAGCCTCACTTCTCTGCATGATCTAGAAGTGAATACACTTGGAAACGAATCCAAGTAACTCTGCTCAGGCAATGATGGTTTTACAGAGCTGGGATGTGCTGTCTTGCCCAGTTTACAATTAATAGCTTTGATTTCACTTCATTCAGCAGTAAAAAAGGCCAATGCCTCAAGCCTGTCTCTCTTCTTAAGCACAAGTACAAGGGTTACAATTAGCAACTTTCATGGAGGACTGCAAAGCAGTAGCTAAATATTCCATCAGAGTGCTTTTTGAGTCTTGCTTTTTCTTCTAGATTGTATAGAGGCTGCTAATGAGGCGTTTTTAAATTTAAACAACTATATTCTGTTTCCAAATACTGCAACTATATTATTAAGTCTTTGCTAAGCTGTGTACCTAAAGCTCCAGGTGTAGAGTAACCTGGGAACAGCAGTTCCACATACTGGACTTTTGGAATATTTCTTTTAGCTGCATGCCTTGGCTTTCAAGAAGCTCAGGGTCTGGTTCTCCACTGCCTTGCAATGTTTGTAGTAAATCCTATCTGTAAAATGATTATTGCTTTCAATTGGCTATTTCATACTCCTTTGAAATTTGAATTGTTGCATAAAGCCGAGCTAAAGCTACCCTCACTTTTTCTAGCTGTATTCTTGATTTCAGCCTGCAAATTGTCAGAGGAGGAAAAAAAATAGTGTTGTGGGTTGTAGTGTAATGCAAATTGTCCAACAGGTGGGTCAGAGAAGATCTGACCCCCAGTAGTGGAAAGAAACTGGTCCTTGCTTGCATGCGGGCTCTGTGTGCAGAGCATGAGGCTTTAGTTGGCAAATCTGCAGGGACACCGGGGCTCTGCAGCTGCATTCCCTGCACTGCCCCCACTTGCACAGCTGCAGGAGCTGGGGCTGGGTGTTCACTGCCTCAGTGCCTCCAATCCAGCATTTTGGAGTAGTGAGCAATCACTTCCATGAATTCTGGAGATACAAATACATATTTTCTGACCAGAAAACCAGAGCTAGATATGAAAGCCTCACTTCGCAGTGCAAAGCAGTGCTGAATTGACCCTTGGTTCACAGAAGGGACCTTGTAATGGCACTCCAGGGGAGATGGAGGGGGAGGCCATTGACAAGGCTGCTCTTGAATGATGGGCTTAATGCTGAGCTATCAGGGTGAGCACTTACAAGTGTGTATTTTAAAGTGAGCATGATGTTACTGTCTCCAGGTAAAACCAATTTCTCGTTACTCCTTTCCTAGGTTCAGAGTCTTCTAGTAGTGTAGGGTCCTCCACGGGTTCTCTCTCTCACAGCCAGCAGCCTCTTCCAGTGCCAGCTCTAAGCCAGCCCTCTCCTGGCACGCCTGCCGTGTATCCAACTGTCAGCTCTAGTAACTCTCTTTCCTTTGATGGTGGCATGAGCGGGCAAGTGGCACCTGCTGCTAGCAGTAGCTTCTTTCTGCTTCCCTTGGAAGCGGCGGGCATCCCGCCTGGCAGTGTGCTGGTCAACCCTCAAACAGGTTGGTACATGCTTGGGGGTGTCTCTGTTACACGGGGGAGCTTGGAAAAAAAATGCACGAGTGTTTGCATAAGACATTGTGTCAGTATTGTCCTTTGTCCTTTACTTTTCTCTTTATTTTTTTAATGTGGTTGTGTTCGTTCAATGCACCTAATTTAAAAAGGAAGCATGACTGGAGGATCAAAGGAATGGGTAAACTCACCTGATTTTTTCTAGAAGAGCTTTAACTTACATGTGAAATTTTAATGAGTGACCTGTACAAAATATGAAAATCATATTATTTAGTATCCAGAACACAGAATAACTTAATTGTTTCAGCTTTTTTCAGGAGAGGAAAAGGTCTTTTCTAGTGCTACTATAAAACAGTTTCAGTGAGGGGAGAGAGCCTGAGAAAGGATTTATATTGACTTGAAAGAATTTATCGTCCTTAATTTTTTTTTGATGCAACATACTCTCATCTCTATGCTCAAGGCTGAGTTAACACAAGTGAAAGAAAGAAGCACAGGATGAAATGCTATTTCTAAACAACTTCTTGTCCCTTTAAAACAGTATTAAATCAGTGTTGGTGTAATTGGCCAATACTGATATTTTTTAGTAAGTAGTAGGAAGCTGATACGTCATAATGTAGATGCAAGGAGATCTGTAATTGCTTGTCTGGTTTAAATAATGAGTTAGCATTCTCTGGGACAACTTTTACTTCTTGTAGAAATTAAGAAATCCTGAAAATCTTAATTTACCTTTTATGTAAAATATAATAATTTTAAGAAAGTGTGTTTTTTAATTTAGTATATGATTTGTTTTCATTGTAGAAAATACTTCAGGATATATTTACCATCATTCCGTAGATGGGCTTGATTATGTTTGAATATAACTGCACATGATGTTCTAAGCGAAGTGTTTCTCTCTGGGGTTGTTAAAATGATCATGTAGTAAATAATTTCTTTAACTAGAAGGTATAACATTGAAATAGCTAAATTTCTCTTTTTCCTTAATATGAATCAATTGCTAAAAATCTGGTTACAGATTAGTTGCTGTAGGACCTAATTTTCATAGATAGCCATTGGATTTGGAGGAGAATGTATTTGTCATCTTAGAGCTAAGTTCATTAATAGTCTTTTATAATTATGTTAATGTCTAATAATCTTCTAATAGAAGATGAAGAACAGTTTGAGAACAAGGAACATTTAGGTGCAGATAAACTTCAATTTCTCATGTACTAGAATCATTGTATTCTGTAATTGTTCCTCTGGCTTTATTGTTCCAATGCCAGCCAGAGTTCCAAAAGCAGAGATTGGTTCCTCAGAGTTTCTGACAGAGGATTCTGTGCCCTTGGGGCAGCAGAACCATTCTTCTCACTGGCTGAAGATGGGAATTAGGAAGAGACAGTTCTTACCCAGACACTCCAAGAAACAAGTGAAGCTCTGGTGATTAGCAGGAAGTGGTAGAAGGAAATAAGAAAATCTGAGTCCCTATTTGTGTTAACATTCTCAATTCTTGAGTGTTAAAGAGGAATCTATGAAGCTCAATTGAGTATGACCTGATGAGCTGCAGTCCAGCTGCTGCAGCTTATTTTTGCCAGTCTATTCATGCTCCTGTGTCTGCCATGTCCTCAGTCCTTTCTTCAGTAACTGTTACACTCTTTGGGCAGTTGTATTTAAGTATGATGGGACCAAGAAGTCTGGAGGAGCATTAGTCTGCTTTGACAGGATGCAAAGGCTTTAGGCTCTGCTTATACCTTTCTGGAAAGGACAAGATTATCTTTAAATCAGAGGAGAGAAAAATTTACATCAGTATTGGGCCCTTTAAGCATCAAAATAAACCAGTGCAGGACACATGTCATTAAGCAGGTAGGCACAGGTCCTTGCCAGCCAGGCTCTTGTTCCTTCAATTTATTTTGGTTTTTTTCCAACCCAGGCACAAAAAGAAATCACTGGGGTTTTTTTATAATTTACTTTCATGGAGTTTATTTTTCAATTCTTTTTCACTGGCCCATTGCTGTAATATTGAGGTTTCAATTTATTAAATAGGAGAATAATACTATGTTATTTACTTTAAAAGCTAAAAGCCAATTAATATAAGAATAGGGGAAGAGAGTCCTTTATCAGTAATCTCATTAGCAGTCATGGGAATACCAGGGCAGCTATTGCTTTATATAGTTTTCAAAAAATATTTGCCTTTAAGCTCTCCTGTGTTCTGATTGGTGTTCAAATTGATTAAAGGAGATTTAATTTTTTAAAAATCCTTAAAACAGTATTTTTAGTAGGGTTTTCCTTTATTACTCCTGTCATAGTCAATGTACTTGATTAAAAATCAAGTTTCAAGATGAGTAGGATATAAGCAATATTTATCTGTGTTCACAAATTAAAGACTGGGGTACCTTAGTTTAGCTTACATGTTTGGGGTTTTAGCTGCATGTAGTCATTGCTGTTATAGTTGTGGGCATTTGGCATGATTCTGTTATGTAAAACAGTATGACTTCACTTATTTTTCAGTGTTATTATTTTATTCATTTTGCCTGCTGTAAATATATTTGTCTATTTTCTCCCAGTTTAGATGCTGCAACTGGTTGTGTCTGTTCTCTTTCCCCTTGGCAGGTCAGCCGTTCCTCAATCCCGATGGCACTCCGGTTGTGTACAATCCTCCCCTGCCTCAGCAGCCTGTTAGGACCCAAGTGCCTGGAGCTGCACCTCAGCCAGCCCTGCCCAGCCCAGCCCAGCACCAGCCCGGAGCAAACCCCGTCCTCTCACAGGTGCACTTGTCAAACACATGCTCAGGGACACTGGGGCTGGGCTCTCACTCAGCTCTGGGATCAGGGGCAGGGGGGTTATTTATTCTGCTGCAGCAAGTGTGAAGAACAGTCATGCAGATAAGGGTAACTGGGCTTTTTCCTTCCCAGTCCTCAGAACTATCAGCTCTGCTCATACCTGAGCACAGTAGGCAGCCTTTTCTTAAAAATACTGAGGAATTTTAGTATGAAAATGTTCTGTTATCAAGAACTAGAGGTTCTGCCTTCATCTCTAATTGCACTGTGAAGTTACCTGGGCATTAACAGCAATATAGTTGGCAGCTGGGAAGAGAGTTAATCCAACTGGAACCTTTGGTTTCTTGTCTTAGGATTGCTTCTCAGCCAGATGAATTCCTGGGCTGTACAGCACAAGCGGGAGTCATGGCACAGAAGGAGTAGCTTAGGACTGGTACAGCATGAACATCTCATTAGTAGCACTTCGGCCTGTTCTGCTCACAAAACCACACACATGAGTACAGGATGTGTTTTATCCTTGTCTTGTACAAGAGCTTAGTAAAAAAGGCCAGATTAAAGACTGCCCCAGCCCTAGAAGGAGAAGAAAAGCAAAATGTATGGGCAGGAGAAGGGAGGGTTCTTCCTCTCCACAGCAGCTATTTCAGGCACCAAGGTACTGGCTGTAGTCTCCTGTGGTATTTTCAGATGGTTCTTAAATTTTATCAAAAAGTTATTTATAGAACTTCATCTAAACCTTTACCTTTCTTTGTTTTCCCTGTTTAAACCTGTTCAGATAGCTGGGTATACCACAGTAGAGCTGGTCTGTTTTGAAAAAGGTCTCATTTGTACTCCTTCTAGTTCACAGAAGTGTGTATGTAATATTTGCCATTTTCTTCACAAATTCTGTACTAATTCTCTGATTACCTTCTCAATGGATACTGGAATTAAACCTGCCTGAAATATTATGAGCAATGATAGCTATCCAGAGAAAATATCTTAGTACTGTTGAATAAATGAAAGTGCTGTGTTTGAACCTATGGTTAGTAATAAATTCATTCTGCCTTTAGATGCTTTGTGTTTAAAATGCATGTGGAGTTTTTAGTCTCTCTAAAGGAAAGAGTAAACGTCAAATAGAAGCAATTTGCTGACATAGCTAATATAGTGTATAACAAATAAAGCAATGGATGTCTTTTGGGATACTGAGATATTCAGAGTTACTTCTGTTTTCATTCCATGCAGTCTTAAGCTTAGGGAAAAAGAAGTATCCATTGTGTTTCTGAGAGTGGAGCGAGTTGCTCTTCTGGAGCACGGTTGCCTTTTTCTGTTACAAGAGACTTGTTTTCACTTCTCTTACTCTGGTGTTAACCTTGTTCATAACCCTGTTATTTCTGCAGCCTCTGCGGGCTCTGCAGCCTTCCTCCCAGCCTGTCCAGTACTCCGCAGTGTCGTACCCACCCCCGCTCCTGCCAGCCTCCTCTGCACAGCAATACTCTGTGGTATTACACCTTCTCTTCTCTGCTCCCTGCATAGGCTCACCTCTGGTGGCTGCTGACCTTTGCTTGGCTGTTTGAGTGCTGTGTGATACCAGGGTAGTGGCTGGCTCTCAATCAGTGACACATCACCTGATGCCCGAGACAGGAACATTTCAAGCTCAGCAGGAATATGTGCAATTAAGGCTATAGCTATATAGCTCTATATTTAGAGCTACATTATTTCCCTTTGTAAAGGAAGCTTTTCAGTGCTGTTTTGTTAGCCAGTCAATACCTTTTTATGTCTCTGGATTAACCTCTTCCCATTGTTTCTTATTGTTTCCTTGTCTGCTTGTTCTTGTGTTGAACCTTAATACATTCTGAGGGACCAGCTGCTCTGATTTTCTGAGATTAACTTTTTGTAACCTCTTTGCTAGAACTTTCAACACTCCCACTTCTCTAGTATCCATTGTTGAATTAGCACAAACTGGAAATTAAATACCTTAGTCTATCAAAAACCAGGAAAAAGAAGAAGAAAAGCTACACAAAGTGAAACTGAAACTTAGTAAAGGAGAGTTGTTTTCCAAGGGAGAATCTGAACTAGAGTCCAGGTCAAAGTCTGCTCTGATACTCGACTGAGTGCATGTTTGTGCTGAATTTATGTGGCAAGGTTTTGGAGCAGGGAGCTGCAGGGATGGCTCCTGGGAGAAGAGACTGGGAGCTGCCCCCACATTGGACAGAGCCAATTTCAGGCAGCTCCAGGGCTGACACTGCTCAGCTGAAGCTGACTCAGTTGTTCACACTGGTGGCACCTCTGAGTGTGCTTGGGAAAGGGTGTGAAGGAGAGGAGGGAGAAACAACTCCGCAGATATCGAGGCCAGAGGGAGGAAAGCAAGGAGGTGCTCCAGGTGCTAGAGCAGAGCCTGCAGCCTGGGGAGGAGACTCTCGTGAAGCACAGTGTCCCATTGAAGCCCATGAAGGACCATGGTGGAATAGATATCCACCCTACAGCCCTTGGAGCATCCCACGGCAGAGCACGCACAGGTGCTCTGAAGGAAGCTGGAGCCTTCAGGAGCAGGCTCCTGGCAGGAGCTGTAGCCCATGGAGAGGAGCCCTCCAGGAGCAGGTTTTCTGGTAGGACCCACACTAGGGCACTCCACTCCTGAAGGACTTCAGCCTGTGGGAGCAACCCACACTGAAGAGGTTTGTGAAGAACAGTATCCCATGGGTGGGACCCATGGGAGCAGAGGAGTGAGGAGGAAGAAGCAGTAGAGGCATGACTGGGAACCCATCACAAGTCCCATTCTCCATCCCTTGTGATACGTGAAAGAGGAGGTAGAAGATTTGGGAGTGAAGTTGAGTCTGGGAAGAAGCAGTGGGGTTGAGGGAAGCTGTAGTTTTAGTTTTGTTGTTATTTCTCACTATCCTATTCTGTTATTAATTGGCATAAATAAATTTAATCTTCCCCAAGCTGCACCTGTTTTGCCTGTGAGGTTAATTGGTGAATGATCTTCCTGTCCTTTTCTTGACCCATAAGCCTTTCATTGTACTTTTTCCCCCTGTATTGCTAAGGATTAGAGGAGGAATGGAGTGGCTTGGTGGGCACTTAGGAGCCAGCCAAGGTTAACTCACCACAGTGTTGTACAATAGCTAATTTTCAACATTAATGTCTTAAATACAGTTTTAGCTGGATTCAATAGGGATGTTGCTTCTGAAGTTAATTGAGAGTTTGAGTAGGTGCTAAAGCAGAGAAGGAAACTCCTTGCAGGTTCCTAGTAATTTCAAAGCATTTCACATTCAGGAAATGGGTTCAAATACTAAATGCCCTGGCAGTTTCAAAAATGTATTCCTGCTGATGGTAGTTTATGTAACATAATGAAAAGGACTGATGGTCTTGGATTGCAATCCAAGTGTAACACCTCTGTAGTTGGCACCAGGAGAGTGTGCTTTCTCCATTTATTGGGAATGCCATGTTCCAGGGGTTAATCCTGCTTGTACCATACATGTCACTGCAGGACAAACCGACCAGGTCAGAATTTACTTAAGCTGGTAATGTAACAGAAATCAGTGTGATATGGCTTGGGTTTATCTGTCAGACATATTTAGAGCTACGATAAACTCCCATGCAAAATTTCCTCCCTAAACTCAGGATTTGGAAAAGCAGAATGTAAAATCCAAAGTAGAAAAGCATTATAGTTGCATTTAATAGGCACCATTAAGGAATGAAATACCAAAGTCAGATTATTATCTTTTAAAGATGTACTAAAAACATACTAAAGGTATTTATTCTAAATTAAGTTTGAAGTGCAAATTCATATTTCTGGCAGTAATTAATAATATCTTTAGCTTGGAAACTAAAAAAAATACATAAAATGTGAATGTAGCTGATCAGTAAAAGCTGGAACTTGCACTTACTTTTTCTTGATTAATTCCTATCTTCAGGATGATCTAAGAGAAGATCAAGTGGTCTTGAATTAATTTCTAATGTTCCTGCATGTTTGGAGAGTCCACTTTTGAAGTATGAAGCAAATCTTCCTGTTTAGCAAAAAAAAGAAAAGCAATACTAGTTAGTGATCATTTCTAATGTCCAGGATGTGGCTAATTTGATGCTGAATTGCTTGTAAAGAAAAGGAGCTTGGGGTTACAGTAACAGAAGTTTCAGATTCCACAGGACTCTTGCAGTGCTCAGTGCAATCAGTGGCATCCTTTCAAATGTTAATAAAACACAGATAGAGGGTAATCACTGGAACACATTTCTCTCTGTTGTAACTTGATTTCAGATGAAAAGATAATTAATCTTCGCATGTAGGATAATAGCTAAGTTAGAGGAATGTACCTTGTAACTCAGAATTAGAACTTCATTATGTTAAGCTCTCAAAACCAAACATTTACTTCAGCAATACTAATGCATCCTGCTATTTTAACTGGGGTTAGATGTTTTCACTCAAGTTCTGGAGTCCAACCAGAAAACGTTAGTGACACAAATTCTGAACTTTCTTTTTGACAAATGAATTCTTACAATAAGTAGATAAAGGCAGATGTAATCCAAAAGGCAAAATATTTGTGGTGAAAAGAGCGATCTCTGAACATGGATGTTCTCTCCTGCTGTCAGCCCTGAAGATAATTTGCTACTGTTCCATCTTCTTTGCTGTTGTTCTTTGGCTGCTGTTGCTAATGCACAGTAATGTGAGACATGCCGTCTGAAACTTACTGATGTATTTGGCTATTTTTTTCTTTTTCCTTGAATGTGCATTTGCAAACGTATTTTTTCCTGTTTTCCCCACGACTGCAGCAAGACAGCCTGGGATCGCAGTTCAGCCACCTGAGCCTGGCGCG
>VZRQ01009187.1:0-14214 GCA_013397975.1 Machaerirhynchus nigripectus | reverse complement strand
GCTCCAGCTTCCTTCACACAATGTTTCCAACATCACTCTGCTCCTTCCACAAACAGCAACATCTTACCAAACCCATCAAGGTATTTTGAACATTGCGCTGTCCAACCAGTGGTGTCCAAACCCCATCTCAGGAATACAGCAGGGCTTCAGAACTCAGCACACAAAGCTTCTGTGACACCCAACACGTGCCATGTAGTGGCACGTGAAATACTGAGATTTGCTCAAGGAGGTAAATGCAGCTTCATTATACTCAGTGGACTTTTCGGAAAGGTCCAGTGGTTATAAAGATGAAAAACTTGGGAGCTGATTGTCAGAATAATTTATACTCTCTCCTTTTAACCTCACTGCTGTATGGGCAGAAGCTCAGGAAGACAGATGTAGCAAAAGTTCAAAAATAAATAAATTATTGGTTCACAAGAGTCTTGTGAAAACTAACATGCATTTTACACTTTCCAAACAACAAATGAACAGAATTAGAGGATACTATTTCCTGCAGTGTTGGAAGCTGTCTCAGACAACTTGTTTTGGTAGTTCAGGTGTCATCCACAACCAGACTTCTACATGCAAGTGTCCTTTCCAAAATGCTGTACTAGCTCCACTGGTCAGTGAAATCTGAGGCAAATTCTCTTATTCCCAGGTCGCTAGACACCAAAAAACCCTACCAAGGTGAATTTATACATTCCCTGCAAAGATTTCTGCCAGCTGCTATAGCAGATAACCAAAAGGAAGGTAAATTAATTTTTCTCCCAGTTTTGCCCAGGCTGTTCTTCCCAGAAGCTTTACTGGTTACACTCTTCATGATCTGTAGTTGTGTGTTCACAGGGAAGTAATTAGAAGGGAAAGAACTGCTTTCCAGACAATTAGATCACCATTTCCATCCAAATGTAGCAATAAAAAAAAAAAATTATATACGTTTCATTCCCTGTGTCACAACAGGGACAAACCACTCCAAAAGGAAACTGCAACTGGTAATGCCCAGGATAAATACTTTTGCTTTAAATTAAAAGGAAATGTCACTAATTTTGGTGATGAAGCATCAGCTGTCCTTCCCACCTCTTGATTACAAAAAGGTTAAATATGCTTCATGTTAGTAGAAATTTCTTCTTTTACCTCAAACCTAAACCCTAGATTTTGAGGAAAAGAAACACCTCTTTTCTGTTACTTTAACTTTCATTTCACCTATGTATAGAGGAGGTGATTTACAGCCACAAATCACTGAAATTGCATCTGCCACTGTTACATTTTTCTGCTTCTTCAAAGCTGATTTCAGCATTTTTTGATGACACAGGGTATAACATTTTATTGACCAACAAAACATCCTGAAATACATTTCCATTTCCCTCCTATTGATTTAAGTCAAGCCTGGCAATCATTTCAAATCAGACATTTTACAGTCTGCCAGAACAATCTGTAACACAAAACAACAACAACAAAATTTTTTAGGCACAAAGGGTTCAAGAAACCACAAAACAACATGTGGGGGCCTTTATTCCAAACTCAGTAAACAGAGTCTCATCCCCAAAGCATCAGTTTTCCACAGTCTGTCAAAGCACACAGACAAAGTAAAAGACTGGAAAAAATGCCTTTAGAGTAGAAGTTCTGAGGAGATCAATCCATTTCAATTATCAAATGAAAGGTTGTGGTGGCTTGATCACAGCCTCTTGCCATCTATAAAAACTTGTCAATCCTGGAATCCAGAATTCTAAAGCAGACCAGACCGAGGGTAGCTCAACAAAACAGATGCAGAGTAAAGGGCAGTTTTTAAGTAGCAGGGTAATAACCAACTGGAATTAGAGGTCATGAGCTGATGTGGATCTTCTGCAACTGGGATGGCATGGTTTAAAAAAAAGAAATGCACTTTGTCAGCGGCTTTCAAACTTGTGGAGGTCTGAAAATTTCTATTTGTGGAGGTTTGAAAAAGTTCAGAAGATGCAAATTTCCCAAAACCTTCCTATAAATACTTTAGGCTGCTGAAAAATGAAAGTACATCTACTCTTTTTTAATGTTACTTTTCTTTGGTAACTAAATGTAATATTAGGACCTAAAAACAGCACACAGACCACTGGTCTTATTCACTAGCATTTAGTTCAGAGAAGTTGAGGTGACATAAGAGTCCCCACTATCAGATCACCAGTGGTCTCTTATCATCTCCAGTTCTGTGAGAGCTGCTAGAACAGGGGGAGGACACAAAACCATGCCTGTTGTGGTGGGTAGTTCCTGTGTTGGCACGGCAAGCTGCAGCCTTGCCGGAGAGCTCAGCAGGGTGTCTTAGGGAGAGCAGCCGTGCTGCTTCCCACAGCCCTTCCTGGCGGCCCCGCGTTTGCTCTGGGTAGCTGTGACTCCACAACATGATGATGATGATAAAGGAGATGAGAAGGCTCCCACATGGGGACTGGAGAATCTTTATTCCATGCTGGCTCCCAGGAGCTGAGGGCCAGCACATGTGCTGGGTCCCAAAGGCAGAGAGCCAGCACACGGCATGGTTCCCCCAGGCAGAGAGAGGGGAGCTGCTGGCAGGCTGATCCCCAAAGGCAGAGAGCATCACACGGCCTGTAGCCATACAGTAGCCAAACATAGTTTTGGCTGGGGACGAGGGGGGCGGAGAGCTCATGGAGTCTCAGGGCATAGGGGCAGTACATGGGCGGAGCTGGGGTAACAGATCAATGGGAGAAACCCGAGGGGGTGGTTAGGACTAGGGGCAGGGAAGGGGGGAACAATGTGGAAAGGTCAGGCAGGGGTGGGGATACAGGACCACACCTGCCACCAGAGACAATAAACACTTCAAAGGTCTTTTGGAGAGACCAGCAGCTGGAGAGGTACAAAGAAGATGATGCAGCAGGAAAAACCAGCAGAGGATAATGACTCCCAAAGGAAAGGCCCAAAATGTGTCAGGTGGCAGCAACACCCACCAAGATGCCTGTTTTCTAACTTTTGCAAATGGTGTTCCCTGCTTCATTTGCACCTAATATGATCCAGCTCTCTCACTCCAGCTTTTACTGAATGGTAAAGAATATGCTAGGGAAAGATCCTGCATTGAAATTTCTGTCATTCTTGTAAGTGAAGCCACAAAGAAAACTGTCTGGCATGCTAATCATTTCTGAAGCATCATAATTGTTTTCCAATGGAAGCTGATGATGCCGTGATGGCTCTCTGAAGACATATATTCAGCAAAACTACTTTCCTGTTGTTTCATACATTAACTATAAGCCTCATGAACAGTCCCATACTCTAGGAAGTATTTTCCACACTACAAGTGAAAGTTTGTAATGTACAAAAAGGTGACGTTTAAACCATACAAAGCTCTAGGAATTAAATAAGCACACATGAAGCTACATGTTAAAGGGCGAGGCCCGCCGTCTCCTTCAGCATCTCCTGCCCAAAACTCCTCAGTCTGTACTAATGGGGCAGGGCTTGGAACAGCTCCATAGGCATCGCATGCTAAAAAGACCTGGTATTTAATACCTTAATATATTCGTTATTTATATGAAGTCATTTTACTGTAACAACTCTGTTGACGCAGAAATCATTTCTACCTTTAGAAGTTTCACCAAAACTGTAGTTTCTCTAACAGACATTAGAGTCTTTGGTTCATATACACAAAATCAAAGCAAGTATCTAAAAGTGTACTTCAATACAGGAAGCGTTGGCATAGAGTGGTAACACTAAATATCATATTACATTCTTGTTCTTTTAACTGCTGAATGACATCGCTTTGATTGCTTCTGACACCAATGTCATAAGATCTCATTTGTAAAGTCAAGGTACATCAACAAATTACTCAAAAGTTTCATTTTTAAGCTGAGCTGCAACTCTTATTAAAACTAATACACGTAACACTTCTCTAACATTAACCAGCAGAATAAGGCACATTAAGTATAAGGCACATGCCCAAGGTAGAGGGTATGAAAGGTATACATGGAGCAGACAATTTTTACTTTAAAGTTTTAAATGTGAGGGGTTTGTTCACGTAGAGGAGCAGCTCTTTTGAGAGATTTCTGCTGTTCTTGCCTTGCAGTCGTCACACCGTAAGAATTCTCAGTGTGACATTAAACAATGCGGGCTCTCTTGTTCGATGCATGTCTAACCTCAGCAGTGAATTCTGGCAAATGTACACCCCCACAATAACATGGAATATTTCCTATGATACCTCCATGGGGCTATTTAAAAGCATAAGGCCTGATTCAAGAACAGGTCTTATTTTTACCTTGCAGCCTGCACCCAATTTTCATGGAACAAGCATTTAAGCTGAGGTCTGCAAAGAGGCCACAGCAGTGATCCCTTTGAGAGCGATGAGGTGTCAGGGCTCTGTGGGTTCAGTGGGTATCAGACCACACACAGAAGAAGGACCACAGGCTGGTAGCACTCTTCCATGTTACTTGGACACAGTTCCCAAAGGAGATTTTTCTCCTGGCTAGCAGCTGGAACCGAGCACAGACAAGGAGACTGCTCAGGACCTGCCTACACCACCCTCTTGGCCATCAGGTTGTAGCAAGGGCTACAAAATACATCTCCAAAGAGACATTTCCCACAAGAGCAGCTGATGGCAACAGCATCCTTGTCTTTGCCTCGGCTGCTTGGGCACCGATCGTGCAGAGCTAAATGACTGCCAACACATGCAGTCATTATTAATGCCTGCAGTGGCAGAGGTGCTGATTCCATGGTGCCAGATGAAAATGGTACTGAGTCACAGAAGAAGAAGGAATAATGAGATACTAAAGTACTAATAATTTAGCTTGACTCTAAATCCCAGGGTGCCATTGTCTTCCAGTAAATATCCCATAACAGTGATCAAGCAATGACCCAGCCATCATACAGCTGAGCAGTAGCAATATGCAGAATGACTAGCTAATGGCTTTTGCTTTTATATTAAAGGGATATTTTGCATAACAGATGCAGGGAGAAAGGAAGTAACATTACCAGGGATGAGGGAGGAATACTTACCCTTCCTTTGGGATAGCCTACAAGCATAGCAGGTCTGAGCTGGGTAGCATGTGGCATTTTGGTGGTATTTTGCAGTATTCATATAATGCAGGTTTCTGGCTGAGAGCCACTATAGCCACAGAGCCACCAACACTGATGCTCCAAGTGTGTTTGATTTCCAAACAAATCACCATGTGCTGGTATATCCAAAAATACATTTCTTTTTCAAAAACCAGATTTCAAGCCTACTGGCATTTTCATGGGTTTAACTTTAAACCACAACATGGGATTTGCTACTCTTTTGCAAACAGACCTTCACAGTACCAAAGTACGTCTCCTGAGCCTGCACTGCCCGTTTAGGTCAAACATATTGGACGTTTTACTCAGACATTTTGGCTGGAAGACCTAGGTCATAATCTATGCTTGTTTTTACTTTGTTGATCTTTCTTACAGATATTTACTTTCAATTGAGAACATTTAAATAGCACATCAAGCATTGTCAGGGTTAGGATTTTTCCAGTCTCTACAAGTTCCCTGGCTGGCTGCAGTGCCAACTATGATCTTGTTTTTCTGAAGTCACAGGGAATCCAGTCCCACATTGCTGTGCCTAGTTGTGAAATTCAGTTCCGTTTCAGCTGCGCTTTTTTCCTTCCAGCAGCTTTCAAAACCCCAGTAATGACTGAGTTTTTTATCTAAAATAGTGTCCAATTTAAATGAGTGATTTATTACAATTGATGAAAAAGGCTTAAGAATATTTAAAAGACTACTAAATGTCAACACCAAGTCAAATATACTAATTATTTGAAAACATTCTGCATGCAAATAGAAGTTTGTGAACATACAGACTCAGGAAAATCATCTTCCACACACAACTAAGTACTGAATAATATTCCAAAACTGCCGTTCCAGTTTGAGAAAAATAAACTATTTAGAACCAAATAGATAACTATTAAAATCTTAATTTCATTTTCCAATGGACTATATTATCAAAGAAATTGCTCACATTAACAATAAAGGAAGCATTTAGAGCAGAGAAGTACTCATAGGGCAATTAGTAATTGTAATGATAGACTCAGTCTAGTAGAAAGCAAAGAGGGAATTTTGTCAAAGGTTAGACACGAGATATTTGATACAGCTGCCTCCTCTCCTGGTGTATATCCAGGCAAGGCTCAAACCCAGCTCCCTGGCTACTTCTGCATTGCAATGGCTCAAAAGGAAAGCTGAGGGAGGGGACAAGCATCAAATTGGGCAAGAGTGGAATTTTTTAGTATCTCCACCACAATTCGAAGCAGGGAGAGGAATGTGAGAACAGGCTTCAAAAAGGGGGCTGCTACAGAAATAATGTTCCATGAGAAGGCAGTTTTCTCAACACAGAGCATCAGAGAAGTAATGAATGGCTGAGATCACTCTGAGTGCCTTGAAAAGTAATGAACCCCCATCTGTAAAGTCCACCACAAATACCCTAAGCCTATAAACCATTACTCTGTTACAAAAAAGTAGTCTCTTCTCCAAGGGAAAGCAGGCAGCACTTGTGAGAACATTTGAGAATCATCTGCACCACTGTTTACCTACTTTCTCAGTTAATTGGCCTCAGTAACATCTGGACAGCAAGGAACACTCCACAAAGGTGGCAAATGGCCTTTACCCAGAAGTCACCCTGGAAAGGAAAAAATTTCTGTCTAGTTCTAAGAGTGGGCATATACTGACATTGAACGATGGAATAAATCTTCCTTCCCTATTCTCTGTAGGGTTTCCCTTGGTTTGGAACACCAGTTTCCAATCTGAGCCATCTCCCTGAAGGTAATGGCCATTTACCCAGCACTCTCTCCATCTCTTCTCTGCCGAAGGCTTCAGCTTGCTCTAATCAGGGAAAAAACACAAATTAAGGAGTGTGTGTCTGTATTTGCCAGGAGAAACATGCTCATTTGCCTGACAGCTGTCTGTCATAACCACAACCAGAGTAATGGATAATGTGCATTTTACTCACTTGGATAATAATGATTAACGCCGATCATTAACTCAATGCATTAGTTAGACATGAGAGTGGCTAATCAATCTGACTCAAACTAGGGATATCAAATTTAGCAGCAGATCAAAGTGAAAGCTTCCAGGAAATCATAGCTTTTCCAACACATTTGAATTTACAGCATGGGTGCTGAATAGGGGTCATTCAAGAGGCTCTTAATTATGTGACAAAGGTGTAAAACAAATCTACAAAGCAACTGCTAAAAATGCAGAGGAACAAACAGTACTCTTTCACATATAAACCAGAGCCAGTAGTTCTGACTACTTTACATTCTTTAATTGTGAAAGGAAATCAGATCCCAGATTTATATTCAAAAATACAAACTGTGTGTGTCTTCTGCAGTGTCTGTGTGCCTGCATGAATCCGTGCGGACACGCACACACGGTACTCTGGATAGAGACTCTCAGCACTCGGGCTACTAGTTAGGATCCATATTTCTCACAAAAACAGCCTTGTATCCCAGCATCATTAACACCCTGGACATTCATTACCAAGATCTCCGTCCTGTATCAGAAAGGGATTGTTCCTCTCGGTTTTCCTACTAAGGCTAAATCTGCATTCCTGTGTCCTGATTTGGGCTCCCAAGCATAGGAAAGACATGGATGCACTGGATTGAGTCCAGTGGAGGGTTACCAAGATGATCAAGGGCTGCCATGGCACCTGAGAGAAGAGGCTGAGATGGGTTTGTTTAACCATCCAAAGAGGAAACTCAGGGGTGAATCTTAATGCTGTCAACCACCACATCAGAGAAAGTTCACAAAAAGGGCTATCAAACACTGGAAGTGTAAGAAGTTGTGAAATACCCTGTGATGGGATCTGATGAGACTGACAGCTGGTCTTAAAGTCTCACACAGCCCGACCTGAAGACAATCAGAATTTACCTGTGAGATTTACCCGTGAGAATCTGCAGTCACAATGAAAGCCAGGAAGATAATCAATGAGAGAAGATGTTCTGGACACAAGGAGAAGATGTCCTTGTTATGAAACATTAAGTGTGTGTAAGAAGGAACTTGCATATAGTATGCAACCAACTATACTTTCGCTTGTATAGCTAATTGTATTGGCATTTGAACGGTCATTGTTTGCTAAGCAGCCAATCATAATAAGCCATGATAACTGCAAAAAGGTATAAGAATAGTAGTAGAGAATTATAAAAATCCTTTTGCTTATGACTTTCGATTACAATAAATGTGTGCTGTGTGTCCGTCTCTACTGCGACAATACCCCATCCTTGGACAGGACTTAAGCAATCTGATCTAACTTGGAAGTTGAAGCAAACCTTGAAGCCAGCCATGTGGAAACAACCTCCCAACAAAAGCATTCTGTGATTCTGTTATCTGGAACACAAATTAGTTGTGATAATTGAACACTTTCTGATGGTCTTGGTTTGAAAGATAGGCGTCTGCCAAGGAAGGTGGGAACCTCCCTTGGAATGGAAAATATGACCGTCTTCCCTCTGAATTATCGTAACTTTGAAATTAAGGGGCTTCCAGGCAAAGATACTGCAAAAGGAGTAACAGTTCTTTACGAGGTCTACCAAGGCAAACACGCAGCAGTACCTGTGGCAGCAGCACCAAACAGAGCCAGAGCCCGGCGCAGCCTCTCCCGGCCGGGGCCCTTTCCCCTCGCTGCAGCTCCGGGCGCGGCCGCCAGGGGCGCTGGCGGCTCCCGGCCGGNCCTTTCTAGTGAGGTCGGGTGTTAATAAGGTCCCAGTCCAATGGCCGCTCTTACGAGCAAAAGCTCACCCACAGTAAGGAAGAAGCAGTACAGGGCTGGGCTCCAGCAGTGGCAGTGAATTCCAGACCCCCAAGCAGCAGCTTGACTGTTCTCCCACAAAGCCAAGAGCACAAGAGAACTAGGAGCTGCACCCAACCCCTTTCCTCCCAGCCCCAATTCGGACGGTATCTCTGCCCCTCCAAGAGAAACCCTCAGATAGGAGAGTAGCCAGCTGAACCCTTCCCAGGGCAACTTCTTTTGTCTCTCTAAGTACCTGGTTGTTATTGTCTCTTAGGAACAAAATGGGAGAAAATTCGCTAAGAGAAAGAAAACAGAAGGAAAAACCCTAACCTCCAACACCACTACATTGCTACTTGCAGGCATTTTCTTTTAGAAAAGAAAAACAGTCCAATAATCAATAAATTACCATGTAATCTGAAAATACGCTAGTTTAGGTATGAAAATTATTAATTTAGATCTCCAAACTCTCCAAGATGAGGAAAAGACAGTCAACTAAACCAGAAGGTACTGATGCACGGAGTTCAGACTCCACAACTAACTGAAGTTGTAAAGTAGGTAACGTTTAATCGGCCGAGGTGCGTGGGGGATCGCTCCTCCAAAGCCGCGCGCACCTTCAACGGCACTCGGCTTGCAATATATTTGGTTACAGGTTACATATGCATTAGATTACACAATACAGCTCTACATATTCATTGCCTATCTCCACTTCATATTATAACGAGTTCAAAGGTCATTTCCACATGCTTGCATCTGCACAGTGCCTCCTGGTGGTCGTGGGCAGGAGTCTCGGGATGAAGCAAAAGCCTCTTCCTCACCAGGTTTTTAAAATGTTAATGGAAAATTGACTCTTCTTTACTATAACCAAAAATAACGTTAGAGATCATGAAGTACCAGAGACCTTGCTTATTTGGCAGTGGTCTTATATAAAGTCTTAACCCTGGACTACAGTAATAGAGCCCGAAGTCCCTTTAAGCTAATACTAGAAATTTTGGTTTTATGGGCTCTTACAAAGTATGACTTTTTTTTCTTCAGTGGTACTCTGCAGGGAAGTAAAACAGAGATTATTATAATTTTAAACCAATTAAAGATCAGTCACTTCATGTGATCAGTAACTGTACTCTATTGAGATGGCATTTCCAGCCTCACACAATGTCATGAATATTAAAAAACTTACAACCGAACTATACTTCGGTGTAATGATAGGTTTTCTTCTGCTGGCACACAAATGAAGCAATGAGATAGATAAATCAAGATTGTCAAATAGTATTTTAATGCCTCCGAGCAGCCACAAGTTAGGTAGGCTTCCAAAAAAGCTACCAAAAAGACCTTTACAATTAGAAGAAGGATCACAAGTTGTTTTGCCTTCTCCCTCTAGAAGAAGTCCAGTCTGGATCAGTTAAAAAAATGATAATTACCTTTCCCCCTACCCAAAGTTACAGAATTTTCAAAACAAAATTAGAAAAAAAAAAAAAGCTAAAAAAAGTCACTGCTGGTTCCAAGCTAATTAAATATCTTAAGCTGCCTTGCTTGTTGTAGGAACAGCACCTAACTCCCAGGCTAATTAGAGTGCTCCTCACAGACACCATGGTGGCTGACGTTAGGGAGGTGAGTGCTTTCTAACACTGACGGCACTGAGATTTGGCAGTCAGGTATCAACGTGAAGCCCGGCCTATGACAGTGAATACAACTTCAAAAATAAGAGACAGTGGCAGAATTAGTGAATGCAAAGAAATAAGTATTGAGGCCATACATTAATAAATTAAAACAGACGTAAAACAAGATTACTCTTATTAAAAGACTATTTATCAGTTGTGTCTGGGAAGACGGGAATCTGTCTAAAAGTTAAGTCTAAAGTCTAAAAGCTAGCTAATGCTAAATAATAAACAGAACTTGGATGCATATTGCAAATAAAAATAAATCAATGTAACAAGCACACCCCAGAAATTATCCCAAGTTTTTGAAATACTGGAGACACTCTTCCTGAGAAATCTGGTAAAGAGAAAGCCTCAACTCCTGAAGACCAGATAACATAATCTGTATCACTGGATTTAAACATTTCAAACAAGAGTGTGAATCTCTGCAGGACCACTGCAGAAGAATCAAAACCAAACCACGGTTCAGCTGAAGAAGTAACGTTTTACGGCACTGAGGCAGCTCTATCAGCACCTGCATTCCAATAAAGCATGAAGTGAAGTGGATTTGAAACTTACTTCTATTGCATCCAGTACACATTTTAGAATTTCAGATTAAAAGTGTTTCAGTAACTAACAGAATGAGAACAACATTTAGGGGTGTTATTACCCTGACTGTTCCTCTGCATATGAGGTGCCCCAATCTCCACATGGCTAACGAGGATCCCAGGTGCAATAAGCATACACCAGTAATCAGTTAGGCCCTGAAAGACTAGAAATTAGATTAGAGTAGATCATCACAGAGGTCATTTTGGCCTTAAAAGTCAAATAGTGTGTGCATGCAGTTACTTTTCTTCTCCACTAGTCTTCTGCCATATACACAAAACATTTCATATAGATTGCAAGCAACCAAGGAAACCAAGAAATTGAAACAAAACAGGGTTAATTTCTATAGCTTGAATGGTAATTCCTACATTAGCACATTTAGCCCAGCACCGTGGAAGATGTGCATTGGATGAATCAATGACACTGCAGATTCAGGCAATGATGATGCAATATAAATACTTCTTAACACCTCTCTTGAATTCTGTTCTCCTCAAGATGCCATGGGGATCTCCTACACCTCCTGGCTGAACTGTTCTAGAGATGTCTCAGTTTCTGTGGACTGGAAATTTCTCACATAGTTTGATATAAGAACTTCTCTGGGAGTATGTTAAGTAGAAGTCACACAGGATTGAATTTGTTGAGACACCCTGGTTGAGATGCCACCACCTGGGTTTTGCTAGCACCAGCAATAAAAATCTTGCTTTCTGCAGCCTGAAATGCAGTTCAGACTTTCTACTGGAAATTTACATACCAAACTCTCAACACAGCTTTGTGTTTAGTAATTTATTTTTTAGGGCACGTTGGGGAAAAAAAGTGTAACTTTCCTTTTATTACTTCTTCAGTAGTTCACTTTCCCTCCTGGAAATGCTTTTGCTTTCTATTCTCATTATACTCTACCATATTGCTGATTTTCTTTCCTTTCTTTTCTTCCTTTGGGTTAAAGCAATTAATAATAAAAGTCACATGAAAGCCAGAACTACAGAGGAAATCCTGCAGCCTAAAGACTGTGCTTGGCAAATCTGTCCTTCAACTGGACAGGTCTGATGGCCTGGGGAGAAGACAGGAGACGAAAATGAGCAAATCTCTCTGAATCTTCAAAGCCAAAGGAGTCCTGCTGCTTTTCAGGCACTGGGAATCAGCAGGGCCATCCCCACAGGCGAGACCCACTGCAGTGATTACTTTGGGGGCCTTTCATGGTCTTTTGGAGGCACGTTTCCACAGGATTTCATAAGGCCATCTTTTCCCAGGTCGGTCTTAAAACACAAAACCTGCAGAAGTCCAAACATCCTGGGCACTGCTGCAGCCCTGGGCAGTCATTACTACCCTGCTGCCAACAGCAGCTTTCAGAGCTCGCCTGAGTACCCCCCATCAGAGGGACAAGCTACACCAAAGGCCTTCACAAGCCCCAAAGAGAGACTCTGTACCCATGCCGTGGACCTCCTGCCACACTCCTTTGTCACCAGGATCCAAGCGCACAACATTTGCATCCCCTTCAAGCACAGAAATGGTTCTTTGGATTACTTTTCTCCTGGTTATTCATAATATTCATAATTTAGGAGTAGCTACTCACTGCTCTCTGTGCCAGTCAGACTTTTTCTGGCTTTGCATTATTTCTGACAGTGTGGGTAATAACTCACATGACATTGTGTTTCACAAATATTAAATAACCAATTAGGAGCATTAATAAAACAGACCTTCCGCTTCCCATTTCTGCTCATGAATAGGTACATCAGCCCTGCATTAGGGAAAAAGTTATGCATAAAGCACACCTGCTGTATGTCCCGCTTTAAATTACAGCTGCAGGGTTAATTGAACACCCCAATCTAATCTCCCTGCACCAGCAGTGCAGCACACTGTACTGCATCAGCATTTTCACTTGAGCTTATTATTTTAAACAACTACAATAAAACACTGACACTAAAGAGAAAAACAGCATTAGGGGGAAATATTTAAAAACAGTGGCCCTGTTGAGATCATCAGAAAGGATTTTATTTTAACAGGCTCAAGAATAGCACTTTTCATATTTCAGCACATTTTTTACCAAGCTACTCCTTTGTATTTCCTGAATTACTTGTCTGTCCTATATTAAGGCTATCTTATACAGGGTATCAAGAACAGAACAACAAAATCACTGAGGTTACAATGATACGGAAAAGTTATCTGAATTAGACAGACGCTTCAGTCTGTGCAGAAAATCACACTATGAGAAGCCAGTGTCCCTAAAGGAGACAGAGGAGTCCTGCAACTTGATTTGAATAAAGGGAGAAAGTCCAGTGGGTTTTGGAGGATGCAGCCTCCTTTTATCCCGAACTCCCGGCCGCATGTTGACCTCTTCCTTTCCCCATCAGCTGAGCTTTTAGGAAGGTACAGCCTTCCCGAACCACCTACCACATATTCCCCCCTGAAACATATAATTTTCCCCCAAAGTTCAGAAACTCAGGCTTGAGCCTTTTGTCTGTTTCAGGAGTCAAACTGTCTGTAACAGGGTTCTGTAACAAACCTGCAGCTTGAAGTCGGTAGAGACATTAAGACCCACTGTTTGTAAAGGCATTAGCACACATCTTTTCTATCGAATCCATTTTATGATAACTTTTGAGGACATGCATTTTATATCGCATCAACACAGAAATACCTGTTAGTACTTCCTACTCATTCCTAAAATCCTAGTGGTTCCCAGAATTGAAACGATTATTTTTCACTGAGTATATAAACTCCTATTATAATACCAATATTCTCACAAACCCTTGGGTATTACCAGTCTTATATTTATTGGTACTTCCACTGATATGTGATTGCTTGACTATGTAGTCATTAGCACTACTAAGTTCAGAAAAAGTCACTTTATTTTACAAGAGTGACATAATTTTAATAAAAGGGCCTTTACTGAAATTCAGCGAAGGCCAATCCAAACCAGCTAAATCAACCTTTAAGGCCTGTCCATTTTGACATATAAATAAGCTACCTGTCACACCTTTAATCTATATGTTGCTTTTTCTGTAGCTATTTGTTGCATGGATTGTTATCTCAGTAAGTGCTGGCAATAGCTCCAGACCTCCCTGAGGCACAGAAGAACAGCCACCTCTTGCACTTAATAAAACCTGACAACAAGGGAGCTATCAGCTGTGTCAGTGTTCCGGGTCATTCTCAGCAAGGTTCAAAACCAGAGCACTCCTTTCACACTATAATGCTCAAAGAAAATGGCACTAAAGCAACAACATCCACCACAAATGCAGACAGACCCTCAGCACCTACTGCCAGCACAAAGTATTCACACCTACTGCAAACAAAATACAT
>VZRQ01009156.1:63604-98568 GCA_013397975.1 Machaerirhynchus nigripectus | reverse complement strand
GGGGGGGAAAGAAATCATCTCCCCAGGCACTGAAAACAGCACCCTCCAGCTCCAATGGATCTAGCCCCACACCGCAAAATTTGCTCTGAACAGGTTTTTATTGGGAAATGCAGCTTCTCGCGTTGCTACTGTTGTGAGTCCAGAAACCTGCCTGAAACAACCCCATTGGGAGGCAAGAGAGAAACAAAAAAACCCACGAAGGGGAGCCTCTGCCCTGAGCCAGAGCTTGGAGGCAAGAGAGCTCAGCTCAGGTGACCCTGTCTTTACACAGACCCGGTACCCACTGGCCCCATGATGCCATTTCCCGCTGCACTGCTGGGTCTCGGAGAGACAGTAACAGTTCTGGGCACAGATAGATGTGGAATAAAATAACATTTTGGCTGACCCATAACACTCTTGCTGTGTTTTCTTACCTACAGGATCCAGCTGGGGAGGAGCGCATGGGGCCTCCATGTGCAAACTTCATCTGCAAAATTTGGTCCCTCTGACTCTATTGTTAATATTTTTAACTAACTTTTTCTGGCGATGTAAGACTATTGTTAATATTTTTAACTAACTTTTTCTGGCGATGTAAGAAGACTTAATAGGTCTTAGAAAGATACTGCTTTGCTACCTTTTTTCCCTTTCTTTTTGGCAATAAGATATAAAAAGACATCCCAAAACTAAAGCCAAGACCCAAAATCAAGATTCTGATATTCCACAGAAGGCATCAGTAGATCAACTTTTGTCTTAAGGAACCCTGGTAATATTCTTTCTCTTTCTATGTGGGAAATACAGCGAAAAATCAAAACAGGACTCGCAAACGTTAGAAAGGTCTTGTAGTTTTTCTGTATAAATGAGTACCTAATCAAATGTAATTCTCAAACTTTTCCTGCTTCGAATTTCCTTATTATTGTTTCTCTTGGAGCTTGCTGCTTATATTCAGTTTTTCTTGTAAAGCTGTACTGTGGCTGAACTAAGTGAACAGCTGTGTCAGACATAAACCCCACAAAGAGCCAGAACATGTCTGTGGTTACCCTTCCAAATTTTTACAGAGGAAATATATCATTGAAAAGCTAACTGGTAATTTTATTTATCTCAGTGGTTGTTTGGGGTTTTTTTTCCCATTTTTCTCAATGCAATTTGTTTTAGTTTATTAGCCAGCATCTGGCTTTTTGTCTTGTTTGTGCTATTTACAGAGAATGCAATCAGTGTAGTTTCTGTGCTGTCTTTTGGAAAAAGCACTATTTCTGATCTCAGAGCCCTTATTCCTAAGCCATTGATAGAACTACTGCTGACTGATCTATTGATGCCCATCTAGTAAGTCCACTGAAATATTTTTTATATATATTTTTGGTAAACTTTGGGTGAATGACTCATGGAGTTAATGCATCACCAACTGTAATTGAGAGAGGCTGTGTGCAGAACTGCTTATTAGAGCAGCAGGATGACAGACATTGATACAGGAGGATTTAAAAGATCTCATTTCGTCAGTCTTGCTGCTGCAGTGCATAGTTGCATTGAAGAGGGATAGGTTTGAAACAGTGTCCTAATTCTCCCTGGGCTCAATGTTTTGTTTGGACATGGAGGAATATAAGATGAACACATGCTTAGTCCCATAAAGTTTGATTCAGCTGTCAAGCAGAAGACAGTCAAGTTACATGGTAGGTAAAAAGTCATCATAAAAATGTGAGTAAAAAGTACACTACTCACTAGCCTGAGTAGTGAGAGACAGGTGAGGGAAATACATCTGAGTCTCCTTTCTCCCATCTCTTGTCCTGGCTGTAGGTGTTTGCCTTCACCAGGCATCTGCTGGCTGTTAGGAATCAAAGGTAGTTAGCAATTTCTGGCGTTTGTCATCTCTGCAGAAGCTTGTCTTTGCTCAGGAGCTAGCAGGACTCAGTGATAGAACTTTAAACTAGATGTGCCAGGGAAGAGGACAATGTCAGGCTTGCCCTTGACAAGCTGTGGGATGACATACCAAGGTTAGAGGGATGGGGTGTGGGTGAGGGCCCTCAGGCAGTGGACCTGAGGATGTACTGGCCACACTGAGCACATTTGACATTTTATGGAGATAAGCCAGGGGCTCCTAAGGTAACAGAAGCCAAGAAACACCTATGAAATATCTCAGTGAAATTAAAGGGTATTCCTCCAAGAAGGCAACATGAGCTGACAGCTCAGCTGAGGTGGCTTTGCACCAGTGTGGCAGTGTGGGCAACAAACACAGCAGTGGGAAGCCACTGTGCTGCTGTGAAGTTATGACCTCATTGCCATTACTGAAACTGGGTGGGACAAATCCCATGACTGGATTGCACCTATGGATGGCTACAGGCTATTCAAGAAAAGTAAGGGTGCAGGGGTTGCCCTCTCTCAGGAGTGGGGGGGATTGAGTGTGAAGTTCTGTCTCTGAAGAATAGCCATGAGCAGGTTGAAAGCCTGTGAGTAAGAATGAGACACCGAGACAACAAAGAGAACGTCATGGCTGGCACATACTACAGGCTGCTCAGCCAAGGGGAGCCTGTTGACAAAGCCTTCTTGCTCCAGCTGCAGGAGGCATTGTGCTTGCAGGCCCTTGCCCTACTGGGGGCCTTCAACCACCCCAGCACCTGCTGGGCAAGTAACACGGTGAGCTGCGGGCAGTCCAGGAGACCTCTGTAGTGCATGGAGGATAACTTCTTAAGGTTATAGACAGCCCTACCAGAGGGAATGTGATACTGGGCCTGCGGGTTGCCAACACAAGTTAATTGGGGCCCTCAAGATTGGAGGCAGCCTGGGCTGCGGTGGTCATGCACTGGTGGAGTTTGCAGTCCTGAGGGATATGGGTCAGGCAAAGAGTAAAGTCAGAATCATGAATTTTAGGAAAGCAAACTTCCAGGTCCTCAAGGATGTAGTCAATAGGACCTTCTGGGAAACTGCTCTGAGGGACAAGGGAGCAAAAGAGGTCTGGCAGGTCTTTAAGGACGCTTTCCATAAAGCACAAGAACTAGCAATCCCCAGGAGGAAAAGTTCAGGCAAGGAAGGCAGGAAGACTGGCATGGGTTAGTCAGGAACTGCTGGTCAAACCAAAGGGCAAGAAAGAAATGCAGTCAGTGGAAGCAAGGACAGGTATCCAGGGAAGATTACAGGGTCACAGCCCAGTTGTGTAGGAATGGGGTGAGGAAGGCAAAGGCAAAGCTGGAGCTGAACTTCACAGAGGTCACAAGGAACAGCACAAAGAACTTCTACAGGTGTGTCAGCCAGAGAAGTAAGGTCAAAGAAAGCATTTACCCCCTTGTTAAGCAAGACTGGCAAACTGGTAACTAGGATGAGGAGAAGGCTGAGGTGCTCAAAAATTTTTTGCCTCAACCGTCACTGGCAACCCGTCTTCTCACACCTCTCGAGTGGATGGACTGTAAAATGTGGCTGGGGGAGCCAAGTCCCTCAGAGAGAATCAGGTTTGTGACTGCCTGAGGAACCTGAACATACATAAGTCTGTGGGACCTGATGAGATGCATCCCAGAGTCTTGATAGAATTGACTATGTAGTTGCCAAGCCACTCTCTATGATACTCAAAAAGTCATGTCAGTCAGAAAATGAAAAAGAAAGTTCAGCTTTCCTGTATTTGCACAGCCCCTTACACTGCTTAGGGCTGCATCTACCCCCTGAGCAAGTCATTGCTGGAAATTGCATGCTTGTGTTTCTGTGTCATCAGGCTTTTCCCAGAGTTTTGCGACTACTCTCATCTGCCTTCCTGTGATTTTGAAGAGTACTCCTCTGTTGATAACTCCTGAATGACTGCTATAAATTAGCTGTCATGGGCATTTGTAGGAGGATTGTGGCATGCTGCAAAATGAAGCTGCCTGTTATATTTTTGAGAGGCTACACCACTGTGCATTCATCAAATTCTCCACAGACTGGAAAATAACCTTCTATTGTTCCCACAAACAAGTGCAGAAAGTTGTCTGCTTCTTTACCCCAAGGAACCCCCACTTTGTCTTGCTTTGCTCTCACAATTGCTCTGTGTCAGCCCTTGAGGTCTGCATTGTGAGACCTTCCTTTCTGCATCAATGGCACACCATTGCTGTTACTGAGCTACAGTTTAGGGTAAAGGCCATTTAGTCAATGCTCCCATTCATTTGGAAGAAGTTTAACGCTGGCATTTTCTGTGCTTGGTACTGCCAAGTGCCACACTCCCTGATCCTGATTAGCAAAGCATTTAAACTTACACATAAAGTGCTCTATCAGTGCTCTCGTTGACTTCGATGGAGCCAATTACACATTTAAACTTTCAAAAGAAGATAAAATTATTAGGTTGGGAGGGAGAACACTCTGTTTCTGGAGAGGTAATGAATATATACAGTTAATCTTTTTAGAAAAAGCAACCAACCCCACCCCCAGTTAAAAAGGGAGTTCATGATCTTTGCTCTCATACCTGTGGTGAATCAGACAAAGTGGGAGCAAGTGCACAACACACAGAGAGCAGAGTCAAATTTACAGTGACATAATCATCCCAACTGGAAATTATAAGAGGTTTTCTTTTAAACCACTATTTTTGTAGAAGAAACCTTAGTCTACTTATAATTAAGTTTTAAAAGCTGGCAGCCATTTGAGCTTCATAGCTGGTAATTTGAGGTCTTCATGTGAATGTATTTTCCTATGTCAATGCTAACTTATTTCTGCTAAAAAGAAAAAAGAAGGAAGATTACTATTATAAGAAGGATCTGTTTTCTATGGGGTTTCTCTTGCAGTGCAGACAAAAATAGGGCTGAAATCTAAACTGAAATTGCCAGGCTTGGATTCTGAATTGTAGGTTTCTTTGTAAGTAAAATGATCCAAATTCAGCCTAGCCTAAAAACATAGATTCTTCATCTGAATTGGATATCAATTACATCAATTAAAACCAAAACTGCAGGAAGCAATTGACTTCTGATAGAGCCTTGGTGATTTCCCTCTATCTTCCTGTGAAAAAACATGCATACCTGGGGCAGGCATATGCCAACAAATAAATGCTGTGTGTGCTAACTTGTGTGTGAACTAACTGGATATGTGCATGTAAGTGGATGCTACGGACTCCCATTTTACGTAGTGGCAGATTAAGTATTTGGCATGCACATTAGGTGCCTATTTTTAAATATTTATTCCTGTGTTTATTTTTCTTTCAAATACTGCTGCAGTAACAAGTCGCTTGTACTTAACCAGTGATTTTGTATCTTTCCCAAGATGACTAAAACCAGACAGTAGATATAAAGAGAAATTATGATAAGAGGCAAAAAAATTCCATTCCCTAAAAAGGGAAAGAAAATGCAGCTTTTCTGTGTTTGCACAGCCCCTTACACTGCTTAGGGCTGCAGCTGTCTCCTTGCAATCATTTATCTTACATCAGTTAAGCAAAATGTCCAGTACAAATGGGTTGGTGTGCACTGTGTCTGCAGGTGAGAGAGGGAGCAGATGCAGGGGGATGCTGTAACATGCACTTCCCAAAGAATCAGGTGTTGTCAGAGTGACTGACTGCTCCTGGCATCTTCCTGGGGGTCTATGGGAGAGGACTTTGGGAACCTCATAAAGCAGATCTATACCTGCTCTTTGCATTGAGGGGGTAGTGACCATCCATGCAGGTGATTTTTTTTCCATTGGAGAGAATGCTTTTGAAAAGGCAACAGGAGGACTTCTAGGAAGGAAGCCCAGGATGTCTTGGTGGCACACCGAGAATGAGAGGGTTCAGGCAGGATTTGGGAGGGGAGGGTGTGCCTCAAAGGGAAGCAGTGTATTTAACATCAGTGCGACTGATGAAGTTTCTGAGTTGTCCAAGTATTTACATGTGCATGGAAACTGACAAGCCCTGTGATCAAGTGAGATGAGATTAAGGAAGAAGTACATGCTCTGGAGATTCTAAAGAGGCTAAGTGTGATGTGCTGCTGGGTAAAGGGCTAACTTGACACAGGCCCTGACAGCACCTATAACTCATACTTGCAGCTCGGGTGATGAGAATTGGTATCAGAAATGAGATTTGTCTGATATACATTGACACTACGTTAGAAGGATCATTTTCCTGATTGTCTGTGGGATAGTGTTTCAGACATGGGTGTCCTAGTTTGTCTTACTGTTTTGTTTTGTGGTGGTTTTGGGTTTTTACATTTATTTTTATTTTTAAATTTTCATTTTATCTGTCACTTGTTTCTGGCATTGCATTTCAGGTTTCTGTGACTCCTGTATTCAATTTTACTCTTCTGATCTTGGCTTTGATGTCTTAGTAGAGCCTCCAGGACCGTCCTTATGTTTCACTGTAATTTATTTACTGTTGCCTCATTTTTCTACATGTTGTTTCTTTTGCACTTTTTTTGTCTCCTCGTGCACTTTTAGCTTGTCATTGCACCCTTTAATTTTTATAAAGAAGGCTCTTTTAGACCCTGCTCCAGAGAGTAATTTTAAAATAATCTTGGACTGCTGGTATGTTTAAATGTTGCTTTGCATTTTGCAATTTTTTGAATCAGCAGATTTGAACATGTTAATTTTACTACTTAAGAGTGTCTTTCTAGTTTTATTATTTGAAACCAGAAGTGCTTTGGGAGTTCTGAGATGCAATGTCTCATTTTATGTATTGTTTTTAAACCTAAATGAAAATAAAAAGTTCTGATCTATAAAATAACTAAATATTCCTGCAAAACATTTCTCCGTGTGCAAATTATCTTGTCAATGCAATTGTCTATCTAGAGCTATCAGTTCCAGAGGGTACTACTTAACAATCTGCTTTACACTGATAAAATATCTTGTCTTAAAATTTCCAATAACTTAAAAATTTTGTTTAGAAATGGTGGGAGATACATTTGTGTGAGTACAGTAGGATATCAAAAGGTTAAATGACTTACCAGATGAGTGGTGGTCTCAGCCTCCTGACCTAGTCCCAGAACTACCATTCCTTCCTAAACAAGTATTTTTTCCAGGGATGCAAAAGCAAAGGCTGACATTTATTATTCTGATGTGTGTCTTTTCCCAGGACATTACATTTCTGTGGATACATCTTATGAGGGTGAGAAAGCAGTGCTGTCCAGCCCTGATCTGTACTCCGAGGAATGGAGCTGTGTCAGACTGATTTATCAGATAGCCACAACTTCAGACACCTCACCTGATCCTGCCAGGCTCAACCTGTACCTGCGGCAGGAAGGAGAAAATTTTGATCGTTTGCTGTGGTCAGCCAAGGAGCCGTCAGATAGCTGGCTCATAGCTAGCTTAGATTTAGCAAACAGCACAAAGAAGTATAAGGTAAGCCCAGTGTTAGAAGATGCGACAGGCTTTCATACGTTGGGCCCTACAAACTGCCTTTTTTAATATATGCAAACTTATTTTGAGCCCTGTTCTTGGCTTTCATTTCTAAGGCCGGCAGCACGAGTGAGTTGAGCCCTCTGTCCCTAGCACCCATGAGCAGAGCTGGCACGCGGCAGTGCTCTGACCAGCAGCTGTGGAGCAGCTCACAGGGACACACGGCCAGCTGAGCCCTGCAGCAAGGATGCCTCACCTCCTGGTATCCCTGCAGAGCTGCTGGTGCCACCTGGCAGATATGGGAACTCCCAGGGTCTGCAGCTGGGGTCCCTTCTTCCTGCCCTCTGTGCCTTTCTGGAAGGAGTCAAATGCTGACAGAAGAGTATTTTTACCCAGAAACCATCATGTTGTGTCATTCACAATAACATCTTGCATAACCACAGCTGAGCAATACAGAATTCCATACTCCTAAATGAAGTGTGGGAATTCTCTGCCTTGTCTCATTGTCCTTCAGTGTGTCTTCTGTGCTTGAGGAGGAGCATCTGGCTCCATCTTTAATGCATGCTGCCAAGCTCCTTCCGCAAAAGCACATCTGACTGTAAGGATGATGGTTCCCCAAGACATATTTAATTTGTTCTCCTGTTTATCCTGTTTAAATATTCAAGGTACTAATGAAACCCTAAAATTGACAGTTTGGTTTATATTGTGCAGCTTGTACTGGAAGGTGAAATGGGACAAGATAAATCCACCAGTATAGCAGTTTTTGAAATCAAAATAACTTCTGGATATTGTATTGGTACGTACTCTCTGCTCAACCCTCATATTCTCTGCACAGAAAAAAAAAGCCTTGTTGGCAGTTTTAAAAGTGGATGGAAGGTCTGGGTTTTAAAAAAAAGACAATGGCTTTTTCCTGATTGAAAAGTACACTGCCATATTCAATATAGATAATTGTTAAGCTAAGATTGCACAAACTAGTAAGTGGGGTTTTTTCACCTATCTCTGTGATATATATAGACATATTACATACCATAAGTAATTCCAAATCTGTTTATTGTTCAAGCAGGAACAAGTGTTATATTTTTAAAAAAAACTTTGCACTGCTTCAAATACTAGACGTAATAGCTGCAACATTATTTCTGCTCTCTGCCTGCTCATGGCTTCCTTACAGTGTCATCTTGAGACTGCAGACTCTAAACTCTGCTGATATGTATTTACACTTAGTGCTATTTCCCCATGACATTTGCTAAAAATTGCTAATGATTTGCTAAAAATTCCAGTGTCTAGGAGGCTTGGGGATCTTCACATTTCTGGAGAGCTCTGGTGGAGTCCAACCAAGTTGTCACAATTCTTTGGCTCTGCAAAGGAAACAAAGCAGTTGCATTACTGTTACAAAATACTAATCCTGCTTTGCTTCTGGCCATCCCTGATTTACAAGTGAAAGTTCTGCTTTGACTATTTATTGCTAGGAGGTGGTATATTTAAATCTGCTTTATTTGGTTCTAAACTACAGCAGCCCTATACTGGCAAATGATGAAAAGACAGATTGGTCCAAAGAAGATGGAAATGAAAATTTTATCAAAAATTTATCAAAAATTGTGGATAGTTTTGCTTCTGTTTATTATGAGCTCTTAAATGCTGTGTCTAGTTTTGTAAATACAGGCATTATCTGCTCTGCCATATGTGAAGCAAGGCTAGTGCTTAGTAATTTGCTCTTCCTATTTCTGTAATGAAAATGTGTGCACTCAGCTGGTGGTGTCTGCAATTGCAGAATGTGACTTTGAAGAAAATCATCTTTGTGGCTATGTGAACCGCTGGAATCCTAACGTCAACTGGTTTGTTGGTGGAGGGAACATTCGGAATTCTCAGTCTATCCTGCCCAAAGACCACACACTTAACAGTGCACTGGGTAAGCAACAAATGTAGAGCAGAAATACAGTGGAAAAATCAGAGTCTGTGATTCATGTATGACTCTCATACTACGAGTTATTACTGTGCGAGTTCTTTCCATTGTGGGGTTGGGGTGGGGATGGTAAGAGTGATTTATGGGAAAAAAAAAGGGGATTAGAATAAGGTATGGGGATTTTGCAGAAGTTCACACAAAATTACCTGCAAGCTTTATAATAAGGTTATGCTCTTCTCTAGGATACAAAACTACTCAGAGGTAAGGGTAAAATTTTGGATGGGAGAGGTGGAAAATGGAACTTTCTGTGTATTCTAAAAGTATGGGCCACAGTAAGTTTTAGATTCTCGTACTGCTGCTCTGTAGGCAGGGGTTTTCCTTCCAGTGGCTGTTGAGAAAACTGAGTAGGAAAACCAAGGTATTGAAACAGCTTGGAGACTCTTGGGTTAAACTTTACAGTTTAGAAGTTGCGTTTCCTTCAGTCAAATGTGGTGCTGTTAGTACAGCCCCTCAGAGGCATAATTCTGGAAAGAATTATTGGAATTTGCCTTGTATGAAACACTTGTCCTGGATGCCTTGGTGAGGGAGGAGTTTTTTACACAGCCATGAAGAAGGGTTAGGGGACAACTTTGCCTTTGCACAAGGTACCACAGCAGGTGATGGTCAGCACATCTGGCTGCTGCTGCACACTGTGTGCCTTGGACAGCACGATGCTTGTGGCAGCGCAAGGAATCACATCACAAAAAGCAGGGTTGATTCTCTTTCCTTAACTCATGCCGCTGTGCCTTTTTATTTATTTCACAATTGTGTGAGTTGAGTACAGAGTGTCACTCCACCCCCATGTCACCCCTGGCACTGAAATGCTGGTAAAATTTTGGTGGAAGTTTAACTCACCACAACTTCAACAGCAGATGGTGGATCAACCTGCTGAATAAGTATTGTGAGAGGAAATGCTCCCAGCTGGGAGGGATGTGTGTTCTTGTAGCCACAGCATTTCTATTTCACACCAAGCCCTCACTGCTGACCATTTACTGGGAAGACCTCGAGAAGCCTAAAGTCATGCAAGAGCCTTCTTTTTGCAAGAATTGGGCTGCATCCCAATGCTGATGCATTGTGAAGTTGCATCATCCAGGGAGACTGTAGCTAAGCTATGAGATGTGCTAAAAATGCATAACAGAAGTGAAGGTGAGAACCTCACAGGCAAGTATCGCCGAAGGCACCAGTCCCCTGGAAGTGGGCAATCTGGAGGAGACCCACAGCCAAGCAAGTCCTTTCCCCTCCTTCTGCCGGAGTGAAGGAAGAAGCGACACCTAAAGGTCTGAGTCCACTGTGTGCTAATTAACGCAGCGGTGCCCACACAAACCTAATGGCACGGTTTGCAGTGCTCCTGCTGAAGTACCTCGCCGGTCTGATGCTTCAGTCTCCTCCAGGCTTTCTGCTTGTGAGGAACCATTTTTGTGTTCATCATACCCTGTTTGATGCTGTGTTTCTGGGAGTGCAGAAGAAGAAAAACTACAGATGCACAGCATGTTCGTGAATATGGATGTGTCCTGTTTAAATTCAGATAGCACTCCCGAAATCAAAGTATTAGAAAATTTGGAAATCCTGCAGGTCATATTGGCACATATTCATGATGGGAAGGTACTCCTCATATATAATGCATTTTTCTGTTCATTAACATCTCCCAAAAATCTTCTTTAAGGATTTTACAAAATACACAAGTCTATGCAGTAAAAATAAAGACATTTATAAACCAAATCGTAGATAGACTGAGCAGAAATATATGGATTAAAAGCTATTTGACAATAATTTGATATATTAAATGAACTGCTGTGTAAAGCATGAGAAAACACATGGCTTGTAATCTTGTTCATTTACTTGGGTTGCTTCAGTAAAAGTCGCACTTGAGAAAGACTAAATACTATACTGAGCTGTTGGGAGGGAGGGAATTTACACAGTTGTTGCACATTTTTCCATTTGTGAATGGCTCTCAAAATGTAGAGTTTATTATGTTTCAAATATAAATAAGTATATTATTTATAATAATAATAAAGACTTAAGAAAAGAAAGAGCTGAGGCAGACTATTTTGCCAGTGGTATCTTAGCCAAACAATTTTGGGTTGCACATAGGAGGAAAGGAGAAAAAAATCCCCAACTTTTAGAATTACTAAAAATTTTCTGGGAAGCACCCACTATTGGCCAGGTCATAGATATATACGTCTAGTCCCTGTTCCTCTCTTGATACTTCTTTTAAGTGGTGTTCTTTAAAGAGTGTCCTTATACCAAGTTTTTTTTCTGCTTCTAGGTCATTACATGTATGTGGACTCTGTTTATGTCAAACATTTTCAGGAAGTGGCCCAGCTAATCTCACCAAAGACCGTGGCCCCAATATCTGGCTGCCTATCTTTTTATTATCAACTTAAGAAGGAAAGCAGCATCGTTTTTACTGTTTACTTAAGAGACATGAGTGGCTTTTATGAAGAGATCTGGAAAACAGACAGTGCACTGAATGCAGACTGGGCACTAGCAGAAGTCGACTTCAACGCGCCGTATCCCATGGAGGTAAAGCAATCCTTCCTGCACAGTCCAGCTGCGACTTCCAGGTTGCCTCAGACATGAGTGCCAGCTCAGGCTAAGCCAGGAACATGGCAGGGACTATCCAGTATCTGAAAGATGACTGTTAAATGGTGGTGATCTGTGATTTCCTTTGCCCTTTGCATAAGGGTCAAGGAGGGATCCCTTTCCACACTCATGCTAGATTTTGAAGCCAGGTGGTGCAGTGCTTGATCAGAGTACCTTGGGAGGTTGTAGAATGTGACTAAGGTGAGGTTTTTCAGTTGCTGAAAACTGAAAAACTTAGCAGTGTTCTCTCAGTTCCCTATTTCTGTGACTCCATGATCCATTTTTGAGGATGCTGAGTATCATAAAATAATGCATAAGAAAAATACTGCAGAAGAAAAATTTAAAAAAATATTTGAGATCTATTCTCCACCTTACTTAAATAGTGCAGTTCATGAGAGAAAGTCCAAACTTGAGTCCTAAGAGTACAGTAGTCCTTAGATGTGAAAGACAGTTCTTGATGGTTATTATAATGACTTTGGAGAGTATCAGAAAAAAGTTGAATTTTTTATTCCCTAGTGTTTACTAAAAAATACCCCAAACTTAGAAGATTGCAATAAACAGTGTATGTGTATTATATACATACATGTGTACTTACATGTATATTTTACACATATACATGTAATTTTTATATATATACACACATATACTCTCTCTATACATATATACTTCTAACAGATGGATTACAAATAAATTCTATTTGCTTTAATTCTACCTAAGTTATTTGCTAATTCACCATAAACCTGCAGATTTCCAGAAATTATTAGGGGTAAAGTTAATTTTCACGAGATGTTACATAGCTCTTTTATACTCCATAAAGTCAGTGATCATCCGTTTAAATCCATCAGACTTCAAGGGAAAGGAGGGTAGCTCTCATAAGGCTTCATAATACTGAATGGTAAGTGAATTACTCATTCAGTAAATACAAACTAAAAGGCGAAAATCAGTCCTAGCACTGTCGATGGAAGTTAATTAGTGATCACTTAAGAGCTTGGCAATAAGGTGGGTAATTTTGTTAAAATATCCTCTCATTTCCTGGTGGCATTCACAAATCCATCCAGAATGTTGGAAACTATCCATACTGGAATAAACAGCAAAACATAAGATGTTGTACCACTGGATGAATGCACAGGGTACCCTTGTGTTCAACAGGGTATGCGACTTCAGCTCTCTCAGTTAAAAAAATATTTTTAAAGATTAAAAAAAAGAAAAAAAAATATTGTCCAAGAGGGAAATGCAGATAATGAAAAATATGGAGAAGTTGCATTAATGAAATAACAGTTTTCAGCCCTTAGATCAAAGTAGAATATGGTAGAGGTTCTTAAGAGTCATGAAGGAGACAGAATAGATTAACTGTTCCCTGTTTTCAAAATTTACATTGCTGTTCCAAATTCTTAGTTATCATGTAACAGTTTTAAAATAAAATAAACAGAGGGTCTTTTCATATATGACACAACTGTAGAACTCACTTCCACAACATACCACCAATACCATTTTATTAAGGTCGGTTATAAACCTGATTGGAAAAATTAATGGGAAAGAAAGAATCCATCAGGAATATAATATAAGGGAAGAAGAGCTGAAAGCCTGTCATTGTCTTCAGTCCTTTCTGTAGGTGATCTCTGCTGGAAAAAACAGGGGCTGGACAGGCCTTTAATCTGCTCAAGGAATTTTTATGTAATCCAACACAGTAATTATTTTAGAGATCATTGTATAGAAATAATATTAAACCTTATACATAAATTCTTTGGTTGCTTCAAGAGGGTCCTCCTCTTTGTTTCATCTGGCTAAAGGAGATTGCTCAGAATTCTTTCACTAGCTCTCCTAGTTTGCCTCCCATCCTTAGGCAAAACACCACAGGCATTGCTTTCACTGAGAAGAATCTCACTCTGAAAGCATTTGTCCTTATTTCCTTCCTTGGTCCCTGGGGCTGGCTCTCAAAGTTTTCCTGTATCTCAGAGCTTTGATACTTAAGAGAAATTCTGAGACACTTCCTCAAGAGTTATAGATTTGCCTCCACTTAGTTGAGGAAATTATGTCCCCTGGGAATGACTAAATACAAGAACTGTTTGATCTTTGTGGTAAACAAAGCACAGCAATAGTTTCTGGTTCTTAAATAAATTCTGTACAGGAAACCTTCCCTGAGAGCTAATGCCAAGTCACGGGTTTCAGTGTCTGAGGATGTTTACAGAAAACTGTAAAATTTAATATTTTAATAGCAGAGTAGTGAAGAGAGGGGGGGTTTAGCTCTTGATCCAGACAGATTCTAGATGAAACTGGAGTTCTAGTCCGTACAGACTGATGATTGTAAATAGTGGTTTTGTATAATACAATGGCAGAAGCCTTACTGCATCTTTAAAACTGGTGCTTCATAAAGCAGAAGAGCCTATGTTCCCCTTGGTTTTTCCTTGACCTTGAGTGAGCAAACATCTACTGCCAAGGTCAGGCTCTGATTTATATCCCTAATGAGTGATATAATTTAATTTGTCCCAACACTTGCAGCACTGTATGAGATGTGCTGGAGTCTGTTTGGGACATCCAGTCAGAATTCTGTATTTCAAAGATGTGTACCAAAATTATTGCTAAGTATATGGCAGGTGAATGACAACTTATTATAATTTCTAGGTAATATTCGAAGTTGCTTTCAATAGCGCTAAGGGAGGTTATGTTGCCCTTGATGACATTTCTTTCTCTCCGGTTTACTGCAGCAATCAGACAGGTATGATGAGCTCTTACTGCTATTCACCTCCCTTGTTTCCCCCCTTTGCCTTGCCCCTCAGAACTGTCTGTCAGTATTTGCAATATTTGATGCTACCTTCTCAGCTGACCAGTGCCATTGTGCTCCTCTTCCTTCAGAAGACATAACAGCAGATAACACCAGTGCCATTCATTTTTTTGCAGAAACCAATCCTTAATGCTTCTTTTCCAAAGACCTTGCCTCAGGGTTCTGCAACTGGAGTGCCTGCATCACTACATGTTTTGAGAAATTACCACTTGCAGGCCTGTCACAGAAAGAGAGGGCAGATTTTCCCAGGTGTGATGGTATGAGGAAGTAGATGCCCTGGGCTTTTCATTAATGGCAGTGTAGGCATTCTTCATGCCACATGTCCTACGGTATTTTTCAGAGCCAAAACATGAGCCTTGCCTTCCTGTCTTCACCCTCCCAGGAGGTATTACTCATCTCAGACAGTGGTGTGTCTGTCGGGTGTTTGTTAGGTTTCCACAACAAGAGACACGACCTGAATCCATGTGACCTCTAAGGTAGAGGCACTTGGGACAAACTACTTTGTCATTTTGAATGCAGCCTCTTAAATAGCTGTGTACCTGGCTGCTGGGGTCTTACTGTGGCACTAAACACTAGTCAAAAGTAGATTAGTGTATTTAGTAGATTAGTGTAGATTAGTGGTTTCCCACTGATACCATCTATTCCTTTAGTCATAAGTCTGAATTTTTTGGCTAACCCTTTGAAGTGATCAAGGAAAAAAAGGCTGATTTTCCCCCTTTTAATCTCAGAATATCTGATAGCTCTGCCTGCACTGCTGAAGTATCACTGCTGAAGGAAGCAGATTCCAGACACATTAATCATTAATAATCCACATCTCCTGGCTGAGTAAATCCATTGTTTCGTTATCTCCTCAATACCTTTTTGGTATTTATTTTATTTTCAACAAAAATCCCAGGTTATGTTTGCAGTTTTCAATGGGTTGGAGCTGTGTGCTTATCTGGGTTTTCCATTTTAATTTTCAGACAACTTACATGTATTGAGGAATGGGATAAATTTTACGGCATTTTCTGCCCCAACAGTTGAAGTTCAGATCTAATCTGAATGGTTCAGAATCTGTTCTGAATATGATAGGTTCATCTAGAGCTTTGCCTACTAACTTTGATTTTGAAGGTTATTTTTGTGGTTGTTTTGGGATTTTTTGTTTGAGAAATGAAAGTAAATAATTTGCTTTATACTTTGTTGAAATACAGCATATACTGTTTGATCTTCAGACTTATCAATTATTGTCATCTTAAGTTCTTCTGAGCAGAGATGTTAAAAAGCAAGAGATCTCCATTTTCCTGCCGTAGCAGTATATAGAAAAACGTTAAGTTTTTTCTCTATTTTTTTCTGGAATTTTATTCAACAAAAGTCTCGATGTTAGCCAAATGGAGGAAGAGGTACCAGAGCACTAAACTTGTTCAGCAAGGGATGAATCAGAATATGGTTTAATGCCATGTGGTAGTGCTCCACCTGCCTTTTCTTTAACTAGGAAAGCAGAGGTGGGAGGCCATGGCCACAGGAAGAGTAAGACACGCAGGCAGGGCTTAGATTCGGCCTATCTGAGGCAGAAAAGACCCCAGGCATCACTCCAAAGCCAAAACTTTTCTTCTTCTAAAGCTGACTGCCTGTGTACCTGTCCCTGCTGGAAAATCTCTCTCAGTCTCCATGAAGAAGGGTCATGTGTGCTGCTGTACAGTGAGGTACACCATGTCCTGGGTCTGGGCTCCTGATGAAGCCAAAATTTGCATGATAGCTTTGGGTTGTGCCCCTCCTTCCCCCAGCACCTTGTATAAGAGACTGGTGAGGCCTTTAAAGAAGTAGAAATGTTTTACTTATGGGCACCTTCTTTCAGACTAAAGCAAGTTCTAACCCATGAATTCCATAATGCAGGTTATGAGAGAGCCATCAGCAAGGCCTGGGGGGTCTTAGCCTTGCTTTAAATCAACTTTACTATAAATGGTTCAGCTTTCTTCACTGCAGTGTTAGCATTGTGTGAGGCAAGCTCCAGAGGAAAGGAGCCATGAGGTGGTACATGAACTAAAAACTATTTTACTTACATACTTACAGCATGCATATGCACACAAGTTACACATAACTATAAAAAGGATTTTTAATAAGTGCTCTTTAAAAAAATAGTAAATGTCAATCTTCAGTGCACACACACACACACACACACACACACACTCATTTTGTCCTAATATATTTTGAATGAAGGAGCAGATGGAAACAAATGGTCTGGATGTCTCTGTGAATTATGTCCTGAAGGAAGAATCTGGTCTTGATATCTGTAGCTTATTTGTGTTTTAGAGGGACTACGAAGCAGATTTTCTCCTGGCTCCAGCAAAAATGTAAGAATGTAAGACCAACTTGCAATAGAAATTTGATAGTTTGATTTCATGACGACTATGCACTATATGTGTGTGTAACATATTTGCACATGCTTATCCTCTGTAAAGAAAAGCGAGATGAACCAAAGTGTGCTTTGGCATCCTTCTGCTTCAAATACCTATGCTTTTCACACTGTGCTCATCCTAACAGAATATATGCACCTTTCTTTTAGGAACTCCTTTCAATCCTGCCAATGCAGGCTGCAATTTTGAGGAAGATCTGTGTAATTTTTACCAAGATCACAAAGATGGCCCAGGATGGAGCAGAGTGAAAGTGAAGCGCAATGTGTATAGAGCAGGAGATCACACTACTGGGTTTGGTGAATCAAAAGTGCTTTTTCCTAGAAGAGTCAAATGATACATAAATGTTATATAAAAGGTTATATAAAGGTTAACCCGCTGCATCACTGTTCACCCTGTTAAGTAATATCATTGGCACAATGGTTAGCTTGCCTCAGTGCAACTCTCTGCCATTAAAAATCAGTGTTCACGGCTTGGTCCTGTCTGGAACTCTGGCTGTGATTCCCCACGTGTAAAGGAGGAAGCTCACCTGTTGCTCAGTCAGGCAGGGCCGTAAATCAGAGTATCTTCACTATACTGCTCTGTAGTTGCTGGAGGGATGAATCCACAAAAACATGCAAGTAAATGTAATAATAGCTTAATGCATTGCTTTTACTATTGAGGAAAAGCGGCCTTTTAGCCCTTCTAGGCTTAGGATAGTTGGCATTTTTAAGGGAAAACTGAAATATTGTGTAGTGAAACCACCTGGTGAAAGGACTGTTAATAAGTTCTGACATGCAGACATCTCTTTGTGTAGAGTATTCATGGTTATTAATTATATGTGCTAAAGTCTCCCCTCTTTATAGTTGGTGCAGGGAATAATAGGCCTTCTGCACTACCCTCCATTTTTTCCTCTCTCAGTTGTAATCTTGAAATGGCCAGTTTTCCAGTGAGACCAGCAGGCCAGGGAATTTTTCAGGGTAAATTTGATAAGTGCTTATTTCTGGTAACTTAGCCATGTGCCAGTTTAGCTAGAAGCAGACAGGATGCTTTTGGAAAAAAATTTTTATTTTCTGTCAGAGTGTGATAATCTATTTCTTGCCAGTTGGAACCATTTTTATAACCCAAGTCTGATGCAATAAGAGAATCTGCTTTAATAGCAAATCAGCTGTGCTAATAGAATATGAAATACAATAATTGTGCTGTCCTGCAGGTTATTACTTGTTGGCAAACACAAAGTTTACATCAGAGCCTGGGTACATTGGACGTCTGTATGGCCCGACCCTGCCAGGAAACTTGCAGTTTTGTCTGCGTTTTTATTATGCCTTATATGGGTTTTTCAAGATGAGTGGCACTCTTACAGTTTATATCTTTGAGGAGAATCATGTCGTTCAAGAGAAAATCTGGTCTGTCTTGGACTCTCCAAAGGGAGTTTGGACTCAAGCTGAAATCTCCTTCAAAAAGCCTATGCCTTGCAAGGTAAGAGCCAACTCTTCAAATCTGCCGAATTCTGAGAGGAGATTTTCCTTGCCTTCTCTTCTCAGAGTTCTTTGTTACACAGGGATTAATCCTAAGTGAGCTATACCTGCAAAGTGAATTGTGAAGAAGGTCTCCTCACAGCCTGGCTGCCATGGGAGCCAGGGGCTTTGTACCAGGAACAGGTACAAAGTTGCCCTAGTGTCCTCAGCTGTAGTCACAGTATTGCTGGCGATTTCACCAGAGCAGCTCTAACAAAAGTCAGTTGTGTCTTGGTTTCTCAGCATGCTTCACATTCACTCATTTTTGTTTGCTTGTTTCCTATGTGAGTCACATCATCGTCCTACTCAATTAGATATTTTAATTAATCTAAAAAGTACTGGTAAAAAAAGCACTGGTCAAAATGGAGAGCTGATCCTACTTCCCTAAACTCAACTGCTGGGTTACAGTACGACACCAGAAGTCAGTGTAAATGAGAGCAGTGGACTTGAAGAATTTGAATGTCACTTTGGAGAGGTCAGTACGTTATCTTAGCAAGTTAATAGCACATTAGTATTTGACATCACCTCCTAAGCAAGTCCGTAAACCATTGTAATTCCTCATCTCCACTCTTCTTACAAAGACTGACTTTTACACAGATTTCTGTAAGTGCTACTTCTGTAGTTATCCTGATTTCTGTAACAGATTTGCACTATCAGTCAGTCATCTAAGGAGGACCAGATGCATCGCTACATGTTGACCAGAGTGTGATAATATGATGAACATATGAATGGAAGCTTCTCTTGCAACTCTAAGTATTTCTAAATTAAAGACAAACATCATAAGCGTTTTGTCCACTACAAATTAGTTTCTGAAATAACAGTAGTTACTGAACAGAAAGGTTCACCAAAAACCAGCTGTCTGTGTTGAGGCAAATTTATATTTAAAATTGCAGTCCTACTTTTTGGCTAGTGTTTTCTGTCAGAACCTGATACCTTAAAGTTTCAATGGGATTTTTGTTTACTTATGCATAAAACACAACAGAATATATAATTCCCTTTCAACTGCTAGAGAATAAATAAGAATTTTATTAGTGCCCAGCAAGTGCATACTAGAAAGGTTTCTCATATTACCATCCCAAAATATTTGTGGAAAAGTTAAAATGACAAGCTTATAATTTACTTTTGTCATCTCCTGTTTAGATATTTCTTTATTGCTTCTGGAAAGGTTTAGTAGCTAATGTATCATAATCCACTGTATGAGTAGTGATGACATGTGAGCATGACTGTTAAAACTAGCTGACAGCCTTGGAGGTGGCAGGTTTTTCAGCATCAGACATTTACATGGAAAATCTTTTCCAGCATGAAATTTGTGAAGAACAATTTTTGTTTTCCTAGAAGTCAGTATATCTAAAACAGTTGTGAAGAAGCTTGTTTCACTGCTTCTGAGCCCGAAGATGTGTAGGAGGGGGAGAAACACCATGCTCTGCAGCATGGTTTATTGGCCTCTGGCAATTCTCAAAAACCTTCACTGGCTGCTTCAGGTCTTGTAAAAGTCTTCTTTCCTGTGGAAACAAGTTGCAAAATGTTTCTGTTGTGGAGGCATTCCTCAAATATCAGAAAATGTGAGATTTACTGTGCTTTACAGAAGTCAGCATATGTTCAGCATAACATAATTCAGGCACCCCTTAGCCAAATAACTATGTATTTGGCAGGGGGTTCAGTTTATAAAGTTTTCCTTAGACAAATAGAAGAAAATCGGTGAAGTTCTGAAACATGTTAAGATGGAGAAGTACATCAAGATATGTTTACAGATGGGAAGGTAGCATAAAAAAGACAAATATTGCCAAAGTTTAAGCATGTCTGCTTGAGGCAGAGGGTGAAAACCTGGTGTAGTTACAGACTGTCTGCTCGTAATACTCAGAAGTAAGATCGAATGAAGCTGCACTGTGAACTTGATTCTGCCTTTTCCTTGCAATCTCATGCCCAGCTCTTCAACCTTAGAGCTTTTAAAAGTCCTTTTGTGCTTTATTTTGTTTCTTCTTTTCCAAGCCAACAGAAGGAAATGAAGTATTACTATGTGGCACTGTGTAAACACTCAGGTGAGTTATCTGTGAAGATGTGTCTGCCTAGCACCTAGTCAAATAGCTGGCAAGAAACACTCATTTCAACGTAGGGCAGCAGTGGAGGTGCACCAGAGCATGTTTTGGCTGATAGAAAGGAGTGGTGAGAACCAGCAAGGCAGGGATCTTCAGTCTCCAGAGGGAGTCAGTACTAAGAAACATGACAGAAGCTTGACCTCTCTTGTCCAGTCTCCTGCAACCTGTCCTTGTGTCTCTTGCGTCCTCACTGAGGCATCTTTATTTTATTTAAACTGTCCCATACAAACAAACCACCCCTCTACCCCCCACCCCAATCCTCATCTCACTCCCCGCTCTGGACAGTCCAATTTTTTTTCCCTGTAATACTACTGATGTTCCACTCTGTTTGCCCTGCTTGTCCCATTTCTTACAAACTTCAGTTTTTCAAAAACTAATGACTTGACAGAAAATATAGTACTGGCATAAAGACCAGACACAGGCATAAGTATCTGACACTTTTCTGCTCCTGCTCCAGAGCCTAGGAGTGCTCAAGCTTTTCACAGATTTTTTTTTGCTTAACAGGGGCAAAATAAACCCTTTTTCCTAGCCTTGTTCTCGGAAATGATGGAACTGTTTTGGATTAAATCTTCCAAAACAAGGCTGTAGCAAGGACCTAGCATGGAAAATCTGAGCTGAAATCATTGTGTCTTGGCAATGTTATAAGCAAGTGAAAAACAGTCTTTTAGTGAAGAGAGGTGGTCTCAAAATAAGATACGGCTGCCACCTTTCCTCTAATACAGATTTGGTGACTGATGCGCCTGCTTGATTTTTTTTGAGATGCGTCATTTGTAGATTTGGATGGCAAGAAGTTGTAGGCGTACACAGTAGTTTGGCTGAGCAGCTTCTTGGTTACCAGGTGTGACTTTTGGATTGGGTCAGCACCTGTGGAAACAGTAAACAGTCCCCTGGCAGTTCCTTAACAGCTGGTCCAAGTCAGTGATGCAGCTGTGTGTCCTGAAGGTCATAATGAGTTTTCAGCCATAAAACAATTGCTCTAAAATAACCAATTACCCACATTGTCCATCTTTCTTCTACTACAAATACTACTCCCAAAGCTTTGAAAACAATATAAAATCCATCTAATATGTTTTAATTTTGATAGCATATTTGTTTGTGTCAGGACAATAAAAAGATGCAGATTTTCATCTCTTGGTTTCTTTAATGGTTTTTGCAAGTTCTTTTTGAATTAGCTAACTGCAGTCTGGCACAAGTTGATGGCTTGAGTTCTGTGAGCAGGAAATGTGAAGCTGGCCAGCTGGCTTTAATATGACACTTTGAAACTAGGCTAGGCAGGTATGATCCAGCTAAGCAAGTCATAAATGTCTATACATACATGCAATGATACATACATATGTGTGTGTGTGTGTACGTATATATGCATGGGTGTGTGCACATACTGCAAATACAAATGTAGATGATGCTAGTGAGAAGGCAGTACATTTAAAATCCTGATTTCTCAATTTGTACTTGCAGCACTGTCTCTTCTAGTTGATGTGAGTACCTATGATCCTATATACAGACAGTGTATACTGATTTATACTGTACTCAGGGAATAAGTGTGAGCAGGAAGAAATGAAAAGAAATTCTAATATTTTTTAAAATCACTTAAACCCTTTATGGTTTATTGTATAAGCCTCTGGAAGGGCAGCATGAAAACCTAAATCTGAAATATCTACATTATTTTCATTTGATTGAATGAACTGAAATTGATCCTCCATGCCCGTACGTGTCAGGAAAATGTAAGAGCTAACTGAAAGAAAATTTTACATATCATTTGCATCCTTGAGAAGCTCACATGAACTGTGAAGCAAGAGTCTACATCTTAATATTGTGTGTATATGTGGGTAAACACCACCATGGAAAGATATTTCTTTTGTGCAACTTCAGAATGAAGTCCAAATGCCTGGATTAAAATGAAGGTTTGGCTTCAGTTGGGTCTGCTTATATCAATTCTGCTAATTTCTGCTAGATTTGGGTTACCATTCTGAAGCTCAGGTTTTTGAAAGCAAACGTCTTGTATTCTTTATACATCATGGAAGCTTTTGAAATGTTACCTGATTATGTAGTGCTTGAATACTTCCCAAACAGTTCATAATCAAATCCTCACAAAGGTAACTGATATAACAGTCGATCCTGTTTCATCAGAGTAGCTGTGGCTGCATTTTTGGATTTTCATTCCTTAAGCATCCTTTTCTTCCTCTTCAATGTTTTTTTCCTCACACTCGTTACTTGAGTTAATCTGCTCACTTTCACTCATCCTCCATAACTAATTTTACTTGCAATTGTGAGAAAGGAAAATCAAGTGACTGAGTGTTGCACTTGAATATTTACATGTTTTAAAACAAAGAAAATAGAGGACTTTCTCAGAACAACTAAACACTGAGATACTTTGCTGCAGGATGCAGTGGAGACCAATAGCATACATACATTTTTAAAAGGATTTAACAAATTCATGGGAAATAGACCTCACAGTAACTGTAAACACAGTGGTTCAGTTGTGACCTCCAGTTCAGCAAGTTCTTCAGCTTTTTTTGGGTTGGACATAATATGAAAGCTTTAGGGCTGGTTTGTTTTCTGTACTGTTTTCCCTAAATATCTATTATCACCCTGCTGCCTTCCTAGCACTTGATCTGAGTGTCTTTGTACCTTTTACTCACATCATCACCGTGGTGATGCTCAATGTTAAATTATTCTAGCATGTCTCTTTGCTGCTGAGAAATCTGTTTTTCCTGCTTGTCCACCAAAGTCATAGGTAAATAACTAAATTAATCTTGGATAAACGATGAAGTCCTAGATCCCTGTGATCAAGTCTCTAGTATAAAAAACATAGTTCTCCAGTCAGGTGCCAACTGGAGGAGGGTAGACACCTTAATCTTCATCCTCACCTCCTCCTCCTCTTCCTCCTCCATTGAAAAACTCACACTTGTGTCAAATAAAAGAGATTTTTGTTACTGTTCCAACAAAACCTTTATCAGTCTTCCCACAATAAGGTATCCACCCTAAAGAGGCTGGAATGAGCTGCAGTTTTATAGAACAGTCCTTCTGTCCTTCCTTCTCTTACCTCTAAAATAAGAAACTTCTTGAAGAACAGTCACCAGAAATGCCTGTCTAAAAAAGGAATGGCAGGGCTTGGAAGCAGTAGGGTAGTGCTTGCGGAGTGTGAACCTCAGTTCCTGTGGTGCTTGATATACGGTTATGGAAAGAGCATAGTGGAAACTGAGAAAGTTACTCAGGTCAGGAAGCAGCACTGAAGTCGCTTGCATCTTCACAGTAGCTATGCAGGGTAACATGTTGCATGAAATACTACATATCTCCTTTTGGTATCTGTGATACTTAACAGACACTTCCCTTTTTTTGCTCAGTTTTTGTTCTGGGCACTCAGTATTATACTACACTGCTACCTCATCTGACAAGATTCCTTGGTCTAAAGGCAAGAACCTTTTCCTCTCATAAAAAGAGCCAAGGAAGCTGCTTGACTGGAATGAGGATGGAGCCCTTACAGTGGGTTTGTGGAAATGTAGGAGGGTGGTGGGGAACGGATGAGAATATCAGTGTCCTGTATACATTTCTGTGCAGGCAGTGTTCTCTACTAGGCTATGCAACCCAGCAAGAAGAGATGTAGGATAAACAGCCTGTGGCACTAGGTTATTCTGTTAGCTTTATGTTTCTCTTTCATTGTTTCTTTCTGCCCTTGGACAGGAAGGACTTTCAAAAATATTTGTTCAACTGTTGCAAGCTTATTACCAATGTCTTCCAATTCTTTATGTAGAGGATATAAAAGCTTTTGTATTGCATTATTTTTCCCACAGAAGCTTGTTGTATTTACATGGCAAGAAACTGGACTTGCCTGGAGAGTGCCATTTTAAATCAATTTATTTTAAATGACAGAAGCTTGCAGATATTCTAATTTTGGCTTAATATCTTACTAGTGTTCTTGATAAATGAGTTTCTGCCTGTTTAAGCCAAAGAAATACAAGCCACTTAAAATCTAGTTTAATTAAGCTGGTTATGAGTACTTTGGTCTACACTCATAACATTTGTATTGAACAGCCTGAGACAGTTAGAATGGTTTTCCCATCTCCGGTGCTGGTGGTTAGGCCCTAGCTTACATGCCTCTACAGCTGTTTATTTGCATAAGTGGCTGAAAAGTCAGGCTCCCTGTCTTGTGAAAACATCTTGACTGCTTCATTGTGTCAGGTCACGCTTCTGTTTTTAGTGTTCAAATTATTTTTTGATTTCATACTTGTATTGGTTTGAAAACAAACCAGTGGGAGATCACAAATCAAGATTAAGAATTAAAAATAAGTGTAATAATACAAGGAAAAGCACTGACAAAGTCAGATACAACCTGACACCCTGTTAGGGTGGTGGCAGCAGTCCAAATGAAGTAGTTCAGTTGAAGCAGTGATCCTATGGAAGGCCTGGTCTCCAGCTGAAGGTCCAGTACTAGCTCTTGTCCTCTGGAAACTCAGTCAACAGGGCTGCCTTAGGCCGTTCCAAAGCCAGGTATATCCGGGTGGGAATGCCTGGCTCCTCCCTCCTGGGCAGGGCATCTCACAGTAGGATGAGATAAGTCCAGGAGTCATGCAGTGGTTTCTTGATGGCCCAGTGTCTGTTACCAGAGGTGGGCCATAGAAGGAGATAACAGCTAATGGCCCACAGCTGGTGGTAACAGAATACTTAAATACATCTATATGGTAACGTAGGACGGTAATACTGAGTTCCGTGTCGCTGTGAGGAAGTTAGAGCTGTAGCTTCTCAGAAGAAGAAAACACGTCAGGCTCCACTATAACTGTCCTTCTTCTTTAGGAAATTGAACTCTAAATGTGTCTAAGTGACAGACTGAGTTTTGTGTCTATATGGATTTACAGTGTGTTGTTTAAACCTAGGAATGTTCATTAGGATGGAATAAGATAAATTACCTTGCTGCAGAGGCACAGCTTGCTTTTAAGTCACCAGATTGGGCCATTTTGATGTTTTTCTTCTGTTTGGCTGATCTGGCTCTCTAATTGAGCAAGGTGTATACTTTCTGGGATAAACAAAGAAGAAAGAAAATACACAGAATATACAGATATTCAAGGGAATCGTCTCTCTTTTTCTCCTGTTCTCAGTCCAAACCTCCTATAAGTAGCTTCCCCATTAGTCCTTCCTTACACTGGAGGTACCTTACTGCATGTCCTCTGACTACTTCTCCTCTAAAAGCAGATTAATTTCATATGCATGTGAGTTTTAACTCACATTCTGCTTGTAGAGTTGCAGAGTGCTAAGGATGAGAAGTCCTTTCTACCTCATCCAGTATCTGCAGCACAATACAACATGGTGTCTTGGCAGAACCTTGCTCGACCAGCCGTTCTCATCTGTCATTGCTCATACCTCATACCATCCAGGAAAAGTGCTAAGAAAGAATTATTGATACTTTGAGACTGAAGGCCAGGACCGTTGATTAAGCACTGCAAAATAAACAAACCAGCTTCCATAAACTGGGGCAATAGTTTGGAAGGAAACCGATGCCCTAGCTGTATCCTGTTACTGGAAAAAAAAACCAAACATGAGAGATATGTTTTAGTAACACAGGCAACAACTGCCTGCACTGGATAAGTTTTTTAGTTTAGCCTCCAAAATAGCATGCAAGTCCAGGAATATCTGTTACCTAGCTTGAAACAATCAGTATGTTGTTCATCTGCCATGCTTTATGATGGAAAAAGCTGAGCACAAAGAATCCCCTATTCTCTTCTCCAAGGCATGAGATAAAGTCATAAAATTTTATTTTGGAAAAACTGACCTAGCAAATATTTTAATTCAAAACAAGAACGAATGCAAAGCATCATGAGATTAGTTCTATTGAGACTGTAGGAAGGATTCAGAAATCTGACTAAGGGTGAAAATGAGTTGTTGAGTAAGTCCAAGATGATACAATTTTGGTAGGTAAAGTTCAAATAGTCAAGTACTTTGCCTTATGACAGAAAAGGATGTCTAAAACAGAAGAAGAGTGAATAAATTTGATCTGCGAATAAAAATGTTCTAGTCCATTGCCTAAAACTAAAGCAAGAGTGTAACAACAAAATAAGTTGAGGGGACTGTAACAATTTCAGTACATTTGTATAGCCAATACTGAAAACTCCACACTCCCAAGCACAAGCTCCCACACCCCATCCCTGTGAAATTACAAAGTCTGCTCATGGCAGTGTGTCACTCAACACCACGAAAATCAAGTGGAAAGTTAGTGAAGCTTAAGCTACAGATGGCAAAGCTGAACAAGTTTACAAGTGTCACTGAATCAGATCAACCCTTTGGTTGTACAAAGATTACTGGTTCAATGACCTTTGAAAAACCACAATTATTGATGTGATGCTTTTGAAATGGAGACCTTTCTCCAGGATCCAGTGGGTAGTTACATACCTTGTATGGAACAAATTACTGCAATCTAAGAATAAAGTACTTAATCCTGCTCCCAATGATGTCAGTACAAAAGCATCACTTAAAACATGATTCCACAGTGTGGAAAGGTTGCTTCACAAATGAGGACTGAGTTCAGCCTTACATGTGTGGTTTTCTGAAGATTCATGGATTTAGGGCTATAATATGTCTTTAGTATATTATAAATGTTCACCAGAATGCATTTATTAAAATTCTGGTGAATGATGTTCACCCAAAGTCAGTATCTTACTTTATGCTTATGCGTTTTTCCAAGAGATGCTACTGGTTTTAAAAGATTGCCCCTGTGTCCTGACAATGAACTTACAAAGTATGAAACAATTTTTGTCCTGTCAAACCTTGAGGCCACTATATGCTAAGCAGTTGAGCATTCTGTGCAGGGGCACTCCTCATACCAATAGCAGTTTACAAGACAGATAATCAGTAATAGCCAAGATTGGTAGCACTGAATGGAAGAGTTTCAAAATTGCTGCACGCTGGGCAGCATAATTCATACATGCTTCAAAGTTTTTGGTGTAGTCATGTTCCAGGCGGTTTTGTAAGCAGATGGGTTAATAAATACTATATAGCAAAGCAAACTGGAAAAATACCATGAAGGTACCATATCGAAGTTATTACGAAGCCTACTAGAAGAGAACATACTAAGTAATGCTCTAACAATTTTTAAAAGTGTTTTTGTGTCCACATGAAACTTGTCAGTCAGCGTTTAACCTCAGATATGTAACTGAGATGTTGTCCAGCATATTAAACGGTTAGAAGTGACACTAATCACTAGCACAGACCTCAACACAAAGGAATTGTTTTGAAAAGCTCCTCCCAAATTATGGTCATAACCTTGTGGTCAGACAGATGGTTTGGAGTAGTTAGGCCAAGAAAACTGCCAGTGTTTTCACAAAATAAACCTTAATGTGTCTTCTGTAATTCAAACACATCTGTGTCAACCTCTGGCAGAAGGGCAGCTGGGAGTCTTACAGTTTCTTTACATTTTATTTTGTTATCTCATGAGTGACTTGTATTTTTCATGGCAGAATTAATGTTTACTCAAATCAAAGATCTTGGATGTTTTTATTAATCTTCACAAACTCAGATGAACACTGTGAATTGTTCTTAGCATTTCCAGTCTCCTGCTCTATGATACCATGGCACTGAGGCTTTAATGAATGATCGCATTTTGTGCAGTAGTTTCAGTTCATCTCTATTATTCTTTGCTCTTTGCCACGGCCATTTCTCTTGCCCATAACTCTGCATTACTCTTTCAAATTTATTTTTCCATGGATAAAACCTCCTGGTTTTCAGGATAAGGCAGCTGAGGATATTTGAGCTGTTTGTGTTGGGTGTTGGGCAAGAAAAAACCACAACAACCTCAGTGAGTCATGTTTTCTCATAGACAAAAAAGTAATACTCTAGCAAAATGGGAATTATATACAGACATACATAATGTGCCTATAAAAGTGAGCAAATATTTTTCTGTTGATTGAAATCATACGTTTAGTCCGCAATGGAATCAACATTTCAGTGATTGGCAGAATGGGCCAAGACAAAGTGGATTCATTCCTGTTCCATAGATTTCAAAATTATTTGTGCACTTGGAAAAAACACCAAAATTTCAGACTCTTAACAGTACCAGATTTTGGACCTGAAACTTCCTTCCTGTACTGCAGGTTGTCTTTGTCAGCTGGTGTAAAAGCTTCTGGGACTGTGGACTTGTGGCACTAGATGATATCTCATTGAGCCTGGGAAGCTGCCAGGCTGCTGGTAAGACCGTGTGTATTTGTCATCCAACAGCTGCTATCCTTTTGAGTAAGAGTTCATCATACACCTTCATTTTTCAAGCCTATCCTACAGCTGCCTCCAGCGCGTTGTGGCTTCTTGTCTTTTCTTTTTTCACAATATGTATTGCATAAATCTTATTTTTGCAAAGTAGCAAACATCCAGTGAGGACCAGTTTTTGCTCACAGGGGTACCAGCTAGCTCCTAATAAATTTCAGTGACTCCAGAGCAGTTGTATATAGGTGAATGGTCCTTTGAGGGCATTAAAATTTAAAATAAATCCACAATCCAACTGAGTAACAAGTAGTTTTCAAATGATCTTTGAGAAGCCAGGAAAGGACCCAAAAGCAGTATTTTTCAAAACATAGCATAGTATTTTTTATTCAAGAAGTACAGTTGTGCAAGCCCAAGACACAGCCTTACCTGAGCTGCAGTTCTTTAATGAAGACAGAGAAGAGCAGTCCAAGACTTCCTCCGTAGTGGGAGGAACTGAATGGTTTTCACCAAGACTTCACCCTCTGACATGCACAAGCTAACCTCTCTGAACTCACCAAACTCCCTCTTCTGTGGCTTTTTGAGGTTTGACAATACAACAATTGTATCCAAATTAAGAAAACGTTCTCATGAGTCAGGCACAATCTGCAACCCCGTTCTTCGCTGGAATAAAGCCATGCCTTTCCAATGGTCCTAATAGCTTTTTTTATGACCTCTTTAGATTGGATTTCATGCATTCAGGCTCACAAAGCAGAGAGAAGTCACATGTACAAAACAAGATGACATTTTTCTACAGCATTTCCAACAGTTGTCTGTTTTGCCTTGCTGTAATTCATAAGTAATTGGAAAAGGAACCAAAGGTGCAGAACTGGTATCTGGGTGTGTAATCATGCCAAGGCTTGTCTCTGATGGCAGCAAAACAAACGCCTGAAAAATGCCCCAGAGGTATCAAGACTTCCTCCTCTTCAAAAGGCAGAGGCAGCTCAGAGTGTCTACTTCTGAATGACAAATTCAGATTACAGCAGAAGACCTAACAGAAGCCTCCTGGCATGCACCTGAATTATATCACCTTTTGTATGATCTAATAGAATTGAAATAATGAAAATACTCTAGTAATTGCAGCTCTGTGGTCTGTTGTAGGCTGCAGTAGAATCTGGTGCCAAAGGAACGGAGGAGAGCTAAATGTGGCATTTGATTTCAGACCACAGAAACTCCAGTCTTTGACAAGGCTCATTCATTATGCATGTTATATATGCTGGAATTTATTAATCTGCTTGGGGTGCCAAAATGGTGAAGAAAATTACACTGGTAATTCTATTACAGAGCCTGCTATAGAACCATAGAATTGCTAAGGTTAGAAAAGACCTCTAAGATCACTGAATCCAACCAATAAAACCAAAAAACCTTGTAAGATCAACTGGTCCAGACCATTATTGTGAAGAGTAATAAACTGTTTCAAGGAATCCTAGTACCTGTCACGGAGCTAGACCAGGGCACAGATTTTCCCAAAAATGTGAAGAAAATTAAATTAAATTTTATACGACACTTTGAAGGTAGCTTGTATAAGCTTGTGACTATTTTAAGCATTGCTAGGTAGCTATAATTGATGTCAGCAGGTGAGGAAATGCATTACTTGTGTAGTCTTTCCATATATCAGTCTAATGTATTTGGAGTTTTAAACCATGTCCTCTCCTTATAGATTCATTGCTGCCCAGTCCTGGAGAATGCACTTTTGAAAAAGATGAATGTGTGTTTACTCAGAAGAAGAGAGGTCGTGGGAGCTGGCACAGGAAGAGAGGTCCAACTCCCACTTCTTACACTGGACCGAGAGGAGACCACACTACTGGGGTAGGTGAGTTAAGTTCCACATTGAACTTTCAGGACAGAGATTGACAGTTAATTAAAAATACTAATTAAATATTTTAAATGATAACCCAGAAGATCAAGTTTTTACTCTTCTATTCAGAAAAGTTACTAATCAAATGAAGTAAGCACATTTCACAGGAACTCATGAGAGGTTTTGAGAATGTGACATTTAATCTGAATTATCTGCAGGCCATATGGATAATTTGGTTGTCACGTCCCAAAGTAGCCTTTCCCTTGGGAGATAAAAGAAGAGGATGACTCTCCAGACCCCACAGAAAAAGCTCCTTTCAAACTCCCAGCTTCTGTGAATATTCCCTGAAACTGACTTTAGATCTATTTTCACTTTATGTGGATCACTAAGTAGTCTGAGATGTGAGGCTGATGAGCTTGACTTTAGAACTGAGAGCCTTTTCAACCTCATCTGTGACAACGATTATTCCTTAGTTCATCTCTTAGCAGCAAGCTGTGCACGTGGTGGGGATTTCTTCTGAATGAACACCTTTGGTTTCAAACTTAAAAAAACCCATAAAGAATAAAAGAGATCCCACAAGGCCTTTGTCTTGAAAATCTGCTCCACAAGCTCACCAGTGTAAGTTCAAGTATTTAGGCAGGTGGGACCCCCATTAGCATGAGTGCACAGAAAACTGCATCACCAACCATTGCCTAAAGTGTACCCTCAGATGTACATTCTCACGTACATGACATGTCTCAGAATTCCAATGTATCAATCTCTATCAGAGTGCAATTCCTGGTGTAAGAGCAGCTATGGTTTTGTATTCTTTTCTGTGGCTACGTATTTCAACAAATACAACCAAGTTTTTTTAAGTGTTCAAGCCATTCATTGGTAGAAGACAAATTCATATGCCCCTCATTCCACCATTCAATTATCACCAGCTGGAGCAAACTGAGGTGTGTCAGAAGACTGAGGAGCATCCCCACATCCCATCTGCTGCATAAGGCAGCTGTTCTGTTTTGAGATGTATGCTCTGCTAGCAGATGGTGAACTCAGATAATGCAGCAATTCTTCATGCAGTCCCAATGCTCCTTTTTTCTGGTGTTATCTGCCTGTCTGTCACCACAAGTCCTGGGAGTGAGATTGCCTTCAGAGGGACAGGGAATTCCCAAGGATCAGTTAGAAAGGCAGATGCTGAGAGCAGCAATAGCAGCCAGTGGATGCTTGAGAGTCTCTTGTGATACTCAGGAGTCCTATTTTCTGAGGCTCACAAAGCAGTGTAGATTATCTACAGCCGTGGTCCATAGTATATCCCAACATAATGTATCCCACTTTGCTAATATTTACTTGTATATCTTTTTAAGGATACTACATGTATATAGAGGCATCTAACATGGTCTATGGACAGAGAGCATACCTGGTTTCAAGATCACTACGAGGAATATCGGGAAAACAGTGCCTGACATTTTTCTATCATATGTATGGAGCTGGGACTGGATTATTAAGTGTTTATCTAAAAAAGGAAGGGGATGAAGAAGAGATTCCTTTGTGGAGGAGGACAGGGGAACAAAGCATCTCATGGCTAAGGGGACTGATAGAATATGAAAGTGATACAAACTACCAGGTAAGAAAAACAAGCAAGAAGCAGTCAGATTGGAATACTGAAGTGAATTATGTGCTAGAATCCAAGTTTTATGTTGTTAAAAACCAAAAAAAGTTAAAATGTAGGTGGCATTGAATGGACACCTCAAGAACATGAAATAATGTAATTTTTACAAATGAAGTTAGGGAGAGATTTAATAAAGATGTGAATAGGTTGTAAGTAGGAAAATAGTTACTAATTCAAAGTATTTTTTAAAGTATTTAAATGCTATTTTAAAGTATTTAAACTTAAACACCGTCATTTTTTTGTCACTAATGGTAGGAGTTTTTGAAGATCATTTGTGCAATTTCTTTTCATTAAGCTGTCTGTAGCCCTGTCTAGATTTGACACAGCCACTGAGCTGTGATAAAATGTCAGTTTCTTATAGGGTGGTCTTTCTAAGGGGTCNTATCCCTTGAATAGCTTGCATGGCTATTTATTTTTTTCAGTCCTTCCACCGGTGGGATTCATGAGAAGTTCTGTCTTACCTTTACAGATAATTTTTGAGGCAATCCGTGGTGTGTCAATAAGAAGTGACACTGCTATTGATGATATTCTGTTCCAGGCAGGACCCTGTTTGGGTAAGTTTCAACATACTTCGTAAGAGACACCTGGCAATTCACAGTGCTTGTTTGTAGTTAGGTGGGTGATACTTATTCCCTTGAGTCCCCATTTAATGGATTTGAATTCAGTGTTAGGCTGCTGGGTTAGTGCAGAACTTTTACTCTCTAATAGGATGTGAGATCATCCTCAGAGTCTCAACTGGTAAAGTGGCTGTAACACTTTCTAAAAACCACATGACAGTCCCATTTAAATCCAGCATGTTAATTACATTCTGCTGTAAGTATTCTTATGTATGACAAAAATACCAATAATTACAGTATTTCTTCATTCTTTATATTCCAGAAGTGGAAGAAATTCAATTCTCATCAGGCTATCCTGACAGCTTAAATGAAATTGAGTATTAAATACAGTCTGCTGAAAGGAATGAAGCACGTAGAAGAACTGTATGTGAGAAACTGCACAAACTGCCTATTTTAAAATATGTTTTAAGTAAATACTGGACTGGTTTGAATACACACCAATACATAGGAAGAACTCGGAGCACTCATGTTCCTCGCCTTTTCAATGAAATAATTGACTCAGGGCTTCTTAGACCATAATTTTTGATATTATTTCCTCTTTTGCATGAGGTATCAGTTATTACGTAAAGGCTTCCCATTTTGCACAGATCATTCATTTTTAATTTTTTTTAACATTTCTGGTATATAAGTAAAAAGAGGAAATTCAAGTTGCACAATTGAAGTCCAATATTGTGTTATCTTAAATCTGCATTCAGTGAATGTTTTGTGTTGGGGATAGAATGGATTTTTGTTAAGAAAACTATAAATGTTTTGAAATAACAAAGAAAATAGTGTTAGCTACTAGTATTATCCTACAGGTTAAGTGCAATTATTCACAATGGCAAATCTCTCTGGGAAACTTAATACTCTGCTGGCATTTTTTTGTCATAGTGTATTATTATACTATAACAAATATATTTGTCAATAACAAACTCACTTCTAGTGCTCACTATAATTCAGCATAAGATGCTGGCCTGTGGAATTATATGAAATGAAACACTTTAAAGCCATGTGTTTTCTGGGATGAAAGTCTTGTTGTTTGTTTTTTTATTAAATAAGTTTGTACACTCACACAGAATGCACTTACATTTTGCCCAACCACAGATATCTTGCATTTATATTAATAGGAAACTGAATTCACACATCTTGTTATTTTTTAAGATTTTATGTATTTGTGTGCAAGGGGTTTTTTTTGAAATCACTATAACTTCCTAGTAAAATGTAACTGAGTGATCTTACTGCTCTGCTCTAGATTTCATACTAATCAGTGTATGGAGAAAGAACTGATTTAATAAAGAAGCCTGTTTTCATTATTTTGAACATGAAGAGAACGAAATGTGTGGGTCACATCACCTAGAAAGCTAACAGAAAGGAATCTGAACTGCCGCAAGAAGCTGTGTACTGAGTGGCAGAAATCATTCTTACAGCTGCCGTATTCTGCTCCTTTCAGAACTAAGCTTATGCTTTTCCTAACAGCTTATAAGGATCAACAGAAGCTGGGATGATCTAGGCCCTTGACTCTAGTAAATTTTCATTTTGGTGACAGAAACAATTGAAGAGATTGTTCAATGCAATATATTCAATACTCATGTATTTATTTAACCACACAGATTGAAGCTGTTGATGGTTTCCTAGAGACTGAGGAAGAGCCAAAAGGAATTGATACCTTATCTGCCTATCCTAGATACTTACAGTCTCCCTAGTCAGCTGCTTATGAACACATCACTCTTGCTATTATTTGAAAATGAAAGCAAACAGAAATAATGGACTGCTTCCTATGAATCAACACAATTTTACAGTTGTTCTGTAAAGTGCATGCTTTGGTATCAATATTCAGCTCAAATTACCTAAGCAGAAAATAAGTGAAGATGAAGTGGTTAAAATAATCAGGCTTGGTGGTTCTCCACATGTAAATGAAATGAAGCATGAAGTACAACTGTTAGGCTCCTATATCTAAAGATTTATGCAAATCTACTTCACTCCATCAAAGTAATCAGATTTAGGCTGCCAGAATAAAAACCTAAGTGAAGGACTCTAACATGCTCTCCACTGAGTGTTTTCTAGGGACCTCAGTACTACAGTAAATTTATCAGTATTATTAAGGAAAGTATTTATCCACAAGATGTGAGCCATTGTCCTGACTGGGGAGGGCAGGAGAGAGAAGAGGAAAAAACCCCCAACAAGACAAAAAAGACAAA
>VZRQ01009156.1:18893-61408 GCA_013397975.1 Machaerirhynchus nigripectus | reverse complement strand
TGTGAAGGGTGGTGAGTCCAAGTCCCCCTTCGTCCTCGGGTCCATCGTCAGGATCTTCATGGAGAACTTTCTGTGAGTGAGCGGGGGGCGTTTCTCCTCCCTTCAGCGCCCGCGGCCTGCCCCTTCCCTTGCACCCTGCTGTAGAGGGGCCGAAGCAGCGGAGCGGGGTCGCCGCGGGTACCGGGGGTTACGGGGGCTGGAGGAGGGAGTGCGGGAACCGGTGTTCTCTGTAAAGTGGTGCCTTGGTCGGAGTGGGAGCTCGGAGACACTGCTGCGTGGGTTACGAGTCCCAGGGGTTGTCAGCGCAGTGTCGCTTTCGTGGGGGCGCTTTCCCCAGTGCCGGCCTGCATTCCCCAGAGGTGATGGTTCCTGTTGGCCATGCAGCCTCTGCGTGCTCTTTGTCTCTTAGGTAGTTGGCTGCCAAGCAGTGGAGAAGGAGAGACTGCAGAAGATGCTCATAGGGCAGTGGGGACAGGCCTTGAGACCTATTAGGATGAAGTGTCTGTGGTCTTAGCCCGTGTTTTTGCCAGCTGCTATGTACTGCGAATACTAGTCTTTTTGGACATGTTGTAATTACCAGCAGAAGTTGTCAGGCCGTTTTCTTACGGCTCCATGCCAGCCTTGAAAACCTTCAGTAGTGTAGTGCATGGGTCACGTGTTAGATGTTAAATTGAATCTCCAAAGAGAGTAGTTTAAATCCTCATGAAGCGTTCAGTTACCTTCTCTTCCAGAAGTGCATCGTTTATAATATTGTGTTGCCATTACCTGCTTTGTAGTCCTGCTTTGGTGGTAGTGTTTCAGCTCCTTTCTGTGTTTGGCACAATGCAGGAATAGAACATCAAATGATAGATTTCTTTGTAAATTTAGGGTATTACTTTGATACGAGTTTGCATGGGTGGGTTGGGTTTTTTCCCATAGTTAGTATTGCAGTAGGCATGCATGATGGACATGATGAAAGATGTCTAATAAAGTTAGAAAAAAAACCAAACACTAAGGATGGGCTGATATTGTAACTCAAGAAAGCTACTGCATGATCAATTTTCTGTCTTCTTTTTGATGCATAAAAGAAAATGATACCCTAGTAAGTTCAATACAAATTGTCATCCTGTTGCTGGATTTCATTCTTTATAGTCACTGATTTTAAAGAAAGTTTTAGTGAGTACTCTGGCTGATAGGAATATATTTCACAGTGTTTCACTGGAATGTTAATTTTCACGCTTAAGACTTTCTTACAAAACAGTATTTCAGGATTGAGTCTAGATGAGGTAATTGTATCTGTTTAATATAATCAAAAAGTGTTTCTAAGGAAGTTCCTTCTTTTTTAAAGGTAATATAGTGTTTTAAAATTCAAAAACTTGCTGTGTTTTCCAGAACATACACTGTCTGTGAAGTACATCCAGGGCCCAACCTGAATGTGGTTCTAGGTGCTAATGGCACAGGCAAGTCAAGCATTGTTTGTGCCATCTGCCTGGGACTGGCTGGAAAACCTTCTTTCTTAGGACGAGCTGATAAGGTAACTATGAGCTTTTGTGATTTTCATGATTAATCTGAATTTCATTCGGAGTACTGTCCAGCAGAGGATGGGGGGAAAGACTGGCTTCCTTGATTTGCTTTACTTTTATAAAAAGTAAGGTGTCTAAACTTAAGAGTAACTGGATACTGAAAAGCTGCTAGCAGAAGGTTTTCCCAGCTTCTTGCAGTATTCTGTGAGAATCTCTCCTTTCTCATGCAAGCTATGAAAATTCTTGTAAACAATATCTGAATACCTAGTGTTTGTCTGCTCTGTTTTGGAACATGGCAGAAATATTTTGAAATAGGTGTAGGACTTAAGCCAGTCACCCCAGGAAGTGGGTGATCGCTGACCAATCACTTTGTGGAGCTAGACCGTATAAGTGCACTTGTAAATAATTAAAGAATTCCATTTTCTCGCTGGATTTGTGTGTGCTGCATCTCTCCGTCCCAGGTACTACAGAGACAAGTATTCTGGTCCAGAGACAAAGGGAGGTTGTCTTAATTAACTAGTTGCTGTCTTGTATAAATTATGAAATGGAAACACCTGAATTTTAGTGTAGCCTGAGTGGACTAGAGGTTTTATCTGAAGATGGCTAAGCGTCTACCACAGTGGGGTAGAAAAATGCCATTTAATGGCCTAAAAACATTTGATAAGAAGTACCAACTAAAGGAGGAATGGACAAAGTCTAAAATAAATTCCCAAATACGTAGTACCTGTAGAAGTAATATACTCCTGAGGTGTCTTAAGAATTCAGCTAAAAGCATGGAGGCACTGATCGTTGATTTAAATGGAATTTGGATTGCTTTACTCTATTTTCACTTTTTACTTTCAAGGTATCATGTATTGACACTATAGTAAGGAAGTTTATATTTTGAAATTTTTGGAGTTTTTCATTTGCTTTCTTGGATGTTCTTGTTGGATGCAGTTTATCTGACTAGATTTGGAGCAATGAATCTGGGTTCCTAAATGATTACACATATTCTCTTGTAGCTGCTCAGTCATAAGCAAATGTGAATATGGGAATTGACTGCTTGGCAGTACTGTGTGTTGGTATTTCTCTTTACTTTTCATGATTTATTTTCATAGTATTATAATTTGCAGTTCTAGTACAGATATTCGGTAGTGTCTTTTCCGTTGTCTTGCCTTTGTTCCCCAAATTCGTGAGAACTTCTTCCTGTCTGTGGATCTGATTATAATTTGTTCAGTTTTGAAACCTGAAGTTGATCAGAAATTGTTAACTTGTGGAGGGAAGTCTAATGCTGCTGGTGGAGGATAATACTGTATTCCTTTATTTTTAGTTAGTGCTTTATTTTGCTTTTAATTGTAAGTTTTCAATAAAATATGCTGTTACAGCAGCTCCATTATACAAATGTGTATTCTTGTAAAACATTACATTTTAATATACTGTTACTTTTCAATAACAACCTGTAAATTAATTTTGTAGATCGGTCTCTTTGTGAAGCAGGGATGCATGAAAGGCGTAGTGGAAATTGAACTGTAAGTAGTAAAACTATTTCCTGATACACTTTTAATTGGGTCATTTCCCCACATAGTCATTCACAAAGTTGTAAGAAAAAAATTTGGTGTACAGAGGTCTGTCTTTAAGCTGGTGCTTTAATTTCTCCTTTTTAAATTCCCCTGGACTTCAGAATATTAAGTTTAAATAATTATTACACAAGAAATAAGCAGTGATGGCTACCCTTGATCTCACTTTCTGAAACATTTCACCTTATCTTTATAGATAAAAATATGTATAGGTAAAGATTGTTGTATATGGTGTGTTTAGCTTTTGATTACGTTTAAGGTTCAGATGATTTAAATTTAGTCAGTACTGCTATCACTGTGTGGTGGTTGGAATTCTTTTTATTGAGGAAAAAAAAGACAAAAGTCTGAGTTTTAAAACAAATTGTTCTGCCTTCTCTTTCTTATACTGATAGTGCTGGTGTGTAGGGGCTTCCCTACATGCTCACTGAAAACATCACATACTGATACAAAAGAAGTAGAAACAAAGATCTGAGTAATTCCATGTAATGCAGTCTTGTAGGTAAGCTCTTGCAAAACAGAGCAGCTGGAAATCATTTGGACTGTAAAATTCCACTAGTAGCTTCTGGCGTAGGGCAATATTACATGCTTCCTTTTTTGTGGATGCTATGGTACAGGTAATTTTAGTAAACCTTAACCTGGTCTGTTCGCCTGAAGGAAACTGAAAATAGAGATAGTCAGCTGATTCATAGCCTGTGTTAATTTGTATAACAATTGGCCACCCTGATCAGGTTCTCTAAAAAGAAAATTTTATTAAGGAAAAAAAATACTACAGCAGGCCTTGGAAAAAGTCGTGTCCGTTTTCATTGTTGTGGGAGTGATCAAGTAAAATCTTCTTTAGAGATTGGCCAGGGAATGTGTTCAGGAGATAGGATGTCTTTCAGGTGGATGTTGTGATTGTTTTAACATAGATATATCCCGATGTTACTTGAAAGTCTGGAAAGAATCTTGCAGTGTGTGAAGACTTAGCATTTCGTGGCTCATTAGACCGAGGATGTCATGGTTGTAATGTAGTTGAGTCCTTTGTCTGAAGGGTAGAAAATATTTAAATACAATATCTGGGCTGGGAGACCAGTGATGCAGAAGATTGCTTTCTTGACAGGAACTAAAAATTGAAGTTCTATAGGCATGTATTGCCTTTGTTGAATTTGGCCCTTGAAATGTAGCTAAACCCAAGTTATGGTAGTAAAATGATGCTAATTTAATGAAAGAAAGGAGCGTGACTTTGTAGGACTTTTGAAAGAAGTCTGATAGGTTAAAATGAGGTGGTGCATGAAGTAATAATTCAGTAATCAAGAAATAGGATCATATCCCTACGGCGCTTAGTCCTAACACTGGCAGCAGATGTGTACTCAGTTTACGTTGACCTCTATTCTTAAACCTGCTGAGGTACATGCCCGCTCTACAAGCCTGTGTNCCATGATCCAACCATTCTTCACAACGTATTTATTATTTACCATTTTATACCAATTAGTTTGCACCTATTCTAGACACGTAATTTCTACCTCTTTTTCATTCTACCAATCATTTTGTGCCACCATCACCAGAGAAGATGGAGGAGAAGAAGAAGAAAGGCAGGGCAACACCCAAAATCCTCCATCTTAAGTCTTTTATTCTAAAAATCCTAAAATCTACTTTTTTACCTTGCAACATACTAAACCACTACTTATTTTAAACTCTCATGTTTTGCAATGTTTCTCGCAGTGTTGGTAATTTTTCCAATGGACTAAGATCAAAAACACCTTCATCCTTGGCTTCTAGCCAGGGTCTGGGACCCCCTCGCGGGGGCTTCAGGACTCCCTGACCTGCCAGGGCTGCAAAAGGCGTTCCTTGGACTCCAGCATTCTCCATCCTTAACAGTGTGCTTAACAGGCACTGGACAGGTTCTAAATCAAAATGGTAAACCAAAATTCCAGGCGTTTGGCTTATTTCTTATTGCTGCGTCTTAACCAGACTAAATGTTTGAAAAGAGGTATTGAGCTAGAAAACTAAATGACAATTAATGTGTCTTTACTGGTTTTTAAAAGCAGAAAATGAAAATAAATCAGTGATTTTTTGTGCTGTATGCTATTTTTATTCTCAAATGGAATATGTATACACGGCTTACTGATGTATTTCTGTACAGTAACACTTAATTTAAAGACGTACTGTGCCTCCTTCACACCAATTTTAAAACTAGTAAATCTCACATGAATTACACTTTATAGAAGCTGTTCACATGTGTAACATCTTCTAAGTGTTTCATACATTCGGCGTGAGCATCTCATTTATACAGGTAACTTCTGAGTTAAGATTTGCATGTATTCTTGATGTTTCCCATGTGAGTTTAATTCATCACTGAAATACTGGATTTTTCTGAATCAGGAAAATGAGAATCTGATGGTACTGTCCAGTTAATTTAGATTAAATATTTAGCTGCCTATAAAGTCTAATTATATTTTGACACTTGGTAACCTTTGAAAGTGTAACACTTTTCAGGTATTCTTGAAAGCGTAAACACTTATTTCTATTAATCAGGTTCAAGTCACCAGACAATATTATTATTACACGTGAGATTCATGTGGTGAGCAACGCATCAGTATGGTTTATCAACAGAAAGCCAGCAACCCTGAAAACAGTAGAAGAACAGATTGCAGCCTTAAACATCCAGGTGGACAATTTGTGCCAGTTTCTTCCTCAGGTATGAATTAATTTTGAAGGACAGTTGGTGCGAATGGAGTACTGTGCTTTGAGAGGATTTTGTTCCTGGTTAGCTTTAGCAGCACTTCAGCTAGTGCAATGGGACAGCACAAGGAACAAGAAGGATGAGGCTGCCATGCCAGTGTGATGGTGAAAGAAAGGAGGAGCTGTGTGACCTTTTAAGTTCACTAATTGGACAGTTTTGTATCTGTTGACACTGAAAGGAAAGATGCTGATGTTCCCTGTCTTGGTGTTCAAGTAGCAGCACTTGCTAGTAGATCCTTTCTGGTAACATCAGTAGTTTCTTGAGCATAGGGCTTATGTGAGAGTAAAATCATCCTAATGGAAAATAAGTCTTAAAGGAGAGAGAATATTAAGAATACTATTGGCAGTTTCCATATTTGAATCCATGTTCAAGTAGGTCAGGATTCCTGTGTAGGTAGCTAAGTTGCTTCATGTTGCACCTTAAAGTTGTGACAGCTTCCTTCCCAGTTCATGTAGATCATCAGGAATGGTAGTAAAAGGAAACCTTTACTCTTGGTAAAAGAGCCTAGCCATGGGGTTATTGTTGAATTCAAGAAGATATACAGAAGAAAAGCATTAAAGGTTAGACAGCTCATACGGCAGAAACAAAAATACGCTGGATGTTTGATGGTTCATTTGCACTTACATACAGTATTTGTTCAGAACTTTCAGCATACTCTGGTAACATAACTTTGTGTTGAAAACAACCTTTTCTCTTTAGTACATAAATGTCAGTTCAGTCAATATTACTATGTTGATAGTTCTGGTTTATTTGTTCTCTCCCAATGTATTAACGACAAGCACACTTCTTGAGTCAGTCTCAGCTTTGAGCTGTTCTTCTGCATTCAACAGCAGTTCTTCCTAACAGCCTTGGCTGCCAGCCTTAATAATAACTTCTACATGGTTTAACTTCCGAGTTTGTCATAGTATTTATACTGCAAGGGTGTAGCTTCAGGAGCCTGAGAACAAATGCTCCTGAAAGGTTGGTTGCTGCTCTATGAGATGGTCGTTAACTATGCCAGAGCTATTTAGCATAGAACTGTAAGTCAGGTGATGCTTGTGAGAAGTATGCTGCAATGTATAAATGCAGTATTACTGTATTGCACTGTTCCAGCTAATCCCGTATTTTTATAACTTCTTTAAATTCGTAGGACAAAGTTGGAGAATTTACAAAACTGAGTAAGACTGAGTTGCTCGAAGCCACTGAAAAATCCATTGGTTCTCCAGAAATGTACCAGTTTCATTGTGAACTGAAAAATTTCAGGGAAAAGGAACGAGAACTGGAGGTAAATACGCACTTTAGAGAGCAGTGAATGTAGGAAAGTGAAATAAATCTTACCTGGACATGTTACAGAATTAGAAGGTGGTATTTATTTACGAAGTCTGTGGTAAGTTCATTTTACCACATAATGCTAATCTTCTCTCAGAACTGATTCACTCTGACACTCACATGTTTGTAAGCACAAAGATATGTGTGCAAATGGTCTGGACACAAAAGACAAAGGATGGCCGTTGTCAAGTACTCCTCGCTTCTCTGGGATTTTTGACTGGCAACAACTTTCCTAGACAGATCTTTTACGTATTTTATAAGTCATTGGCTGTTACAGCATGGTCCATTGCTTTAGTGTTGCTCACTTTCTTGAAAACGAACAGACAGACAAAAAGGAAAAGGACCAGTGTTTGGGACCAATGTCTGTCCTTAGCCATACAGGCCATTCTTGTAATCCTTTGTTCTCCTGCTTTTATCTTTTTGGATGGTTCCCCTCTAGGTACTGCTGTACTAAAATGTCTCCTGTAGTGTTAAATTTCTGCTTTAATGTACAGGTTGCTTGTAGACTATTTTCTGAGAAGAGTTTCACAAGTAGATAATGTAAACATGAAAATATATGTTACAGAACTTGTGCAGAGAAAAAACCACCTCGCTAGAGAAAATGAAACAGAGGGTTGAACGGTACAAGCAAGACGTTGACAGATACCATGAATGCAAGCGCCATGTAGACTTAATAGAGATGCTTGAAAGGAAAAGGCCATGGGTGGTAAGTTTCATTTCCAGTGTTTTTCTCGCCTAACCCATTTTCTGTAAGATAGTGAAATTAGAAATAGGTCAAAAGTTGCTTTAGAAGAAGTGTGACTAGAGTAATTTGAATATCATTACAATTGCTCAGTGCAAACAGGCCAGGTCTTGAAATCCTGTTCTTGGCCTAACTGTGGCGTTCGCTTACATACCCAGCTGTACTGAATAAATTGCTTCAGAAGTAGTTCAGATAGTTACTGCACACTTTGGAAAGCCAGCAGTACAGGCTAAGAGCAGTACTCCTTTTATTCTTTGCAGAGACAACTGGTTTAAGTGCTAGCCAGCTCTACTTGCTTCTTCAGCTGTAACTTTTTTTACATGTTTTTTTTAGAGGTTAAGTTCCTCTTAATTTATTAGTTGAGGTTTAATGTGCATGACATACGTGCACATTAAATTCACAATGTTAGTGAATTTAAGTTGCCAATCTCAAAAATATTTGGACAGAGAAATTTTAAAGCAAATGTGAAAGAACCTAGAGTAAGGGACCGGTCATTTACACAAATCAAAGTAAGTCTTTCTGAGAAGCACTTTAGTACTAGTTTAGATTAGTGTTGAATGTTCAGTCAGATTAAATTATTCTAAGCAGTTCAAGCTGATGGGGATTTCAGTTTACTGAAACAATACGTTGTTGGCTTTGTTTGCAAGCTTTATAGAGTTTGTGAAATACAGATAAAGAGCTTTCAGAAAACTTGATTTACTATTTGTGAAGAATGTGGAAAACTTATTTTTTGCAATTTTGCATATAACAAAGCGTCACTTGGCTATGTAAAGAACTTTATGGCCTTTGCATCTTGAGCAGCTGGGTTCAAGGGATCCTCACTGCCTTGAAATCTTCTTGTTAACAGCAGAGGGATTTAGTAGCAATTGAAATAGATGGATGGTGGTATGTGTTAAGGAAGTAGGGTATACATTCTGTTATGTCAGTACTTGCTGAATGATGGGAGATTTTCTTACATGTGTTAGCCTGGTGTTGCATAATTAATGAGACTGATACTGATTGTTCTCTACTGTAAGATATTTACTTATTCAGAACTCTAAAGGCTTGTTGGACACTGACAGAGGAAAACTAAGCTAAGAATTTTATCTGCTGACAATTGAATTGCCTTCCATAAGTTAGAGGACATTGCTGCTAGTTATGTGTTACTTAAGCAAGTTTAGTCAGAGTTTGTCACAGCTTACTCTGACTGCTGTCTTCTAGACAGTTTGTGTTGCTCAGTATGTTAAAGGCTTTTACTGGGTGCACTCAATTAAATGTAACTTTTTGGCCATGTAATCCACAGAAACAACAGTGCACTTTGACACCTTGATGGAGTTCTCACTGACAGTACAGAATCAGTAGTGTATATTAGGTTCAGGGAAAAGAGAAGAGAACTGGAGGTAAATATGCACCCTAGAGATGCTGAGAGCAGCGACTGGAGGGAAATCACAATAAATTTTAACATGAGATCTTCCATGTGCAGAATTCACAGTTGAAATCAAAGGTCATCGACATGATTGTTGTACTAGGTAGAGGATATCTGAACTACTGATATAGTAAAATTCCACATTCTGTTGCTGTTTTGTGATTTGTCAAACTGTGACAGAACTTTTGATATTCTCCTACACTGCAAAATATTGAGCTCTCTCTAAAAGAAGAAATGTATTGTTCTACAAGGGCATGGGGTTTTTTTTTGTTTTGACCTAGCACTCTTTCGTCCTAAGAATAAACGGTTTTTTGTTTCTTAAAATGGGGTTTACTGAAGTTGAGAATAGCTTGGGAGTTCATTCTTCCTTCTGTGGGTGGTTCGTCGGCTCTGTCCTCTCTAAAACACAGGTTTCAACTTGAAGACTAAATGCACCTAGCTGTTCAATTTGCCTTTGTAACAAAGCAGAGTAGCTACAGGTGAGCTTCCTAGTCAGCTGGAAGACAGATGTATAAACACTGCTTTATGTTATGAAATAGAGAAAACAGGCAACCTGAAAATATTTTAACTCAAATATGACATTACACTGTTTCTTAATTGAAGTGAAAAAGGGGAAGTTTAGTGATGAGCTTGTTCATGTTCTGACCACTGTTGAAGTGCATTTTTATTCTGAAGACTACTGCCTTTCATCTGAGGAACATTTTTCTGGTCGAGTGCTTTTTTCTAGACTGGGACAACTGCTTCTATATGTGGAGAATTATACACCATTTTCACATATGTCTATGTCTAATAAGTTTTTGAACATATACTTTAAATTCCATAGAATTCCATAGTTCTGGAATCACCTAGTGTGGCGCAAGAAGACAAGGAACGCTTAGTAATAAGAGAACAAAGATTGCTTGATTAAGAGAACAAGGACTATTCAGTCGAGGCAGGAGAGATGCAACAAAGTTTCTAAAATGTAACAGGTTGCAGAAGCATAGTAGTTTGCAGAAAAAATTGTTATAAGAATACTTGTTTTAGGAGAAAAATGCTGATGTGGATATTAGGAATGTGATCACATATACTATTAATTAGCAGACGCATGAACAGCTATACTATTGGCTACCCTGACTCGTGTTATTCTAACCTGATAGGGGAAATATTATAAAAGCTATATACACTTTTAATAAATATGCCTTGACTGGAGACCATGCATCATTCATATGTCACAACGTAGTTATGAAAATGTGTTTTGGTCAAGCCATGTCCATTCTTCTTTTCCTCCTCTGACAGTTACAATTAAGAAAAACATTGTTTTAAGATGCAAATATCTCTTGGGAGAGCTGAAATGCTTTGGGTGTTCTTCAGGTCTTTAGTGGAATATGTAATTACAAGCATCAAAGTTGCTTGTGTACAGATCACCAAAATACAGAGATCTTGTGTAAATCAGATTTTCTTAAAGTGTTAAAGGGATCTGCTGTGTAAAACTCCCATCATGACAGTTCTATGGAACTTGCCTGTACTTTGTATCTGAAGAATCTGAAGTGTAATTGTATGCATTTGCATTTGCTTTAATCTTGAAACAAAATGCATTATTTAGGGCAGAACTAAATTTTAAACTTAATCTTTCAGCTAAGTGAAAATATAATCCCTTTACCTCTGTAACTTTTTAACAATGGCTACTGACTGTGCTTAACAGAATTAGAGCTGCTTTCTTCAAATGCTTTTTGACTCTATGAAAAAGATACTATGAAGAAAGACCCTAGATTTTATAGCCTAGCTTGATTTGTCTGTGATTAGTCAGGTTAGTTATATGAAAAAGTGGTAGCAGATAAAGCCAAGTTACCTGTTACAGATAACTTCCAGATGGTATTATTATTATTGTTATTGTTATTATTATTATTATATTTAATATTATTAATTATTTATATTTTTCTATATTTTATTTTAATACTTCAAGGTTTGGAATAAGCTAGGTGTATGTTCTGAATTAGTGCATACAAAGTCAAACAGCCTTCCCTTCTTCTGTCCCCCTGCATACATGAATCTACTCCTGTCTCTGGTCCTCTGAACATCTTACTTTTTTTCTCATGAACCCTTCACGGTCATAGAACATAATGTTCTCCTATGTTTCATTGTTTGGGGGAGCTGGGGAGAGGTTCCTCTTCTTTTTGTGCCTTTGTTTTTAAACGTTTCTTCTCTCCATAGAGTATAACACACATCAAAAGAATCCGTAATAATGACTCCTTCAGTTTAAACTACTTTCTCTATAAAATTCCCAGCTTCTTGAAGTGGAGGTTCTTGGTCACCATACTGCTTACCATCTCTTTGCTTTCATGAATGTATCTTCAGTTAAACTTCCTAGATAGCAGCGGCTTTGGTGTTTGTGGTGTATGGTGGAGTTTTTGCTTGTTTCTTGAAAGGCTGTTCCACTCTGTCTGTCCCCTTGGTTTACTTCAGCAGTGGTTGTGTCTGTTACTTGCTCTGATTACCTGTCCAGCTCCTTTCCTTTTCTTTCTCCCAAAATTGTTTGTGGTTATTTGCTCTTTAGCTTTTAGACTTCTGCTTAAGTAGTCTCAGACTATGAACAAGGGGGGGCTAAGGAGTTTTTTCCACAACGATCCCAGATGGACTTAGAGACAAGGTAATGGCAGACAAATGGGTTGTTTCTTCTGCTACTTGAATTGCGTATTATTTAAGAAGCATTAATTACGTGTCCTTGTTCACTGGGCACTGAATGATCCCTACCACTCCTTGTTATTGGAACTAGTAACAGTATTACTTAAATAGTTGCTCTAATACTGGTTTATGAAAGAGATTTTTCTTCTAAAACTCATGAACAATTAAATAAAATATTTGGACAGTATAAAACACTGGAATAGAAGACAGCAGTTTTTTATTGTTTTACTTTCAACTCTTACAAGGAATATGAAAATGTTCGTGAGCAGTATGAAGAAGTGAAACAAAACCGAAACCAAGTTAAGAAAGAACTGAAGTCTTTGAAAGAAATGCAGGCTCCATGGACAAAAAAAATCCAAGAAGCTGAAGAAAATTTAGAGAGTCTGGGTATGAAAACCAGAGATAATGTAGGTATTGAAGTTCGTGTTTAACATAGGTAATATTTCAGGTGTTCTGTGTTCATCTTTGTTAAATGTAAAGTAATGACCTCTTTCTTTGTAGTGTGTCATAATGATGTTTCAGCAGAAATTTTCCTGAAGCACCTTGCCCTTGGTTCTCACATCTGTTCCTTCTCCACATCTGTTTAAGGAATACACTCCTTAGTAAACCTTTAGTAGCAATTCTTTAGTCTGCTCTTGGTTTCGTAAAAGCAAATCTTAAAAATCTCTTAGTTGTACCCTTATCTTCAGGGATATAATGTTGATGGTTTCCCCAAGTTAGGTACTTCTGTTGAATTAGATGCCTGTTTTCATCTGTTCTGTAGTTTGGGTTTGTGGATGCTCCTTTTATCTTCTTACCTTTATTTAAGGTAATTTACAACTTCACTGGCCTAAAAGCATTCCTGTACTATCAAACTTAATTCCACAAATAGGACTTGATTTTCTGATTAGACCATGATCTTCCATCAGTTTTGAATATTTTTACGCATGAGGAAATTTAATGGTAAACCTACTTATATTGTTACAGTTCATGTAAGGTTTTTGAACATCGGCTCTCCCTGGGTTTATGGAAAAATACTATTTCCATATGAAAAACAATAGTACTGTAATTCTCTGCAGGATTTTAACTATTATTTACTATTCAGACTGCAGAAGTCATTGTATGCATGAGCTGCACACATTTGCAGTGGATAACGAGACTCTGAAACTTCAGTGGCATTTAATGGACTGTGAGCTAATAAACTAGTTATATGCTTCCTCAAAAAAAAACCCAAAATACCCTTGCCCCAAACAAAAAAATAACCCAAAACCAAACCAGAAAAACCAGACAAAAAACCCTTACAGATTGTTGTTCACAACATTGTTGTTTTTGTTGTGATTAACACTGTACCAACGGTATAAAATACTCATAATTATAAGAAAGTTCTTTGGTAAAGGTATTTAGGGTTTTTGTCCCGTATTACTGAACAGTTTACTATGCTGTGAGTCAAAATACCTAAATATTAAAAAATGTTTCAGTCTTACTGCAGTTCCCTTTATTCAGTGTGGTTGGGCTTTTTGTTTTGAAGGTTTTTGTTGTTTAAGGGTAAGTGTCCTATGTTAGAGGAAAGTTAACAGCTGGAATCTTGAAATTAATTTTCATAATGCAACAGTGCCTTCATGCTTGTGAATTGCTAAGCTCTGTTTTCACTTCTTGGTCTTACTCTGTTAGGTTTTACTCATATGTTTCAAACTACTATGTTTTTTTCAAACAGGAAAGAGTTCTACTTAAGCAATGTACCACTGTTCTTAAAAGTATTGGGCTGTATTCATATAAAAGTAATCTTTTTACTTAAAGGTTGAACTTTGTTTCTATGAGAAACCTAGGACAAACAGTGATCATGTTAGTTTTAACTTGCAGGGAGCTTGCTCAGCATAGGCTACTTCCTGCAAAACAAGGGAAGAAAACCTGAGAGAACGTACGAGATGGTTGATTTATACTCTTGAATCAGCATATTTTTCTTCTCAATCTAAACTTGTTGACTAAAGCTTTCATATACTATAGATTCATAAGGCTAACCATATGCTGAAGTGTTGTTTAATTTGAGCCTGGAAAATGGATTAGGTACATTTGTTCTACAGTATTCCAGAAGCCAGAAATAGAGAAAGACGGAAAGAGGATAAATTTGAAATAAGTAATTTATAGGAGACTTACTGAGATACTCTAATACGGCTTTCCAGTGATTAGTTACAATTTTTTATTTTATTTATAACTGATACTATTTTGTATATAATATTATAATAAGACACTTCCAAATCTGTTTCATTCTGATGTTAAATGGTATGTCCAAGTCTAATTTGAATGATTATTATTTTGTCTTGAACTCAGAATCCAGAATTGCAGAAAAAGATACAAGGGAATATATTATGTACATGGTTAGGCATGAGGTATTTGTAAGAAACCAGGCAAGTTAAGAAGATTTGAACTTTTGTGACAGTAGCTTCTTTTCAAATGCTGAAATCGATTTCCCTCACACATAATTCCATAGTTTGGCTGTTGAAATGTCCTTGGAAAGGAGAATCAGTGCTGGTTGAACTGTCAGAAGATAGTTTTGACCTAAGGTGAAAGACTTTTAAGTAGCTTAAAATGGCTTAAGCTGCTATATCTTCATTAGTTTTTAACCTTTTCACAGACTGCTTGAATTTCTTGTAACTTACAATTCTATCTTTGTACAAATGGAGGCATCTGGCGAGAGTTTCACAGGTAATTATTCTTTAATCCAGAAGGAGTGGATTAGCTTCAGTTTGGCATTAAGGGAAAGCGCTTTAGTATTTTAAGTCTGCTCTGTTCTGGACACACAGACCTGTAGGGAATATAATTCTCTACAGACCCTTTGCTCCAGGCTTATATCCATTATTAAATTACTTTAATTCTGACTGCTTCTTGAGATCTTTCTCTTGACGTGAGGGTATATATGTGATAGCAGAAATAAACCACCTCATCATTTTGTCTTGGTTGGCAAAAAGCCCAGTAAGGAGTTGTAGTTTCACCTGGAAGGAGCTGAATAGCAAGGAAATGCAGAGTTAAATCTGGGAAGAAATTAATGTATCCAGACATTGCATGACTTTTTCTCCTGTCTCTTTGTGTTAAAACCCTTTCAATTTTGTGGGTGAGATTAAAAATTTTTAGTAATGTTTGGTGGTTTGGGTGGTAGGATGTGTAGAATGTGGAAAAAAGGAAATTGACCCATTTTGTAGGAAAAGTTTGTTAAATGGTGTATTTTTGGAACACTTTTGTCAGTTTTTTTCAAGGCATTTGAACAGAGTCAACTATGCAATGCAGTTTTTTATTGATATTTAATAGTATAAAGCAGTCTTTTGTGGTTGTACCATGAAAATCATAAAGACAGTTCTAGTTAATCTGTTCTGTTGGTAGATCTATATATAAACATATAATAACTGGAAATACAATGATAACTGAAAAACAGAATTCCAGTTCCTTACTAGTGTCCTGATTTTGAGAGCCTTTAGAATTGTCTTGTGAACACTGTGCACCAGTTTCCTGGGAGAGAGCTTCCTTTTCAGATTGTGTCCCTGAGCTCTTTGGAAAGAGCGTCACAGAATCAGTACCTCATAGCAGTCAACTGCAAGACCCAGATGTATTTGTTCTGTGTTGTCTTTATGCAAACACATGCATGAGTCTAAAAATTTTTGTGCTTTTTTGAGGTTGTGGTAGGGAAAAAATTTCTCTGTTCTTATGCATTTTAATGTTTTCAGTATGACTCCGTTTGCAGGAAGACGTTTCTTCCAGTGAGAATGCTGTTTTGTTTCCATGTCTGGACTGGAATTTACGTAACAGTCCTTCCATCCTTCTGCATTGTTCCAGTATTCTCTTTGCAGTGCTTCAACCTTGAACATTCAGGGAAGGAGGAATTCAGTTTGCAGAGAAAGGATAGTGTACTCCCCCTGTGTTTGGAACTCAGCTGTGTAGGTGCCTGGACAACTTGACTTAATAAAACATGCTCTGAGAAAGGAATGGGACAGGGTGATGCCAGGAAGTTCCTTCCAACCTATATTATTCTTCCACTTTATAGAAGCTGAGTGTAGAGAAGGAGCAGAGGCATGGATGCCTTCACATGAGCTAACAAGTCGTCAAGCTCAGCTGTGTAGGATCTAGCTCTAGCACAATGTATTTCAGAGGTAGGATAACATGGACAAAACCTGGTTTGGCCATCCTATGCCTAGGAACTTAAGCCTTGCTCGCTCTTTAATATCGCCTTTCTTTGCAAAGTTGGTTTGGAGAAAGAGGCAAGAACATTTTATAATTGTAGGGGTCTGAATGTAGCATTTGTATTAAAATCAAGGATGGAGTTATTTTAATTTCAAATTAGGAACTTCCTCTATATGTCATGCCTGAATTTGCAGACATAGCTGAATGGTTGTGAACAGTACAGTACGTATGCCGTTATGCAAGTCTTCACAAATTGCTGAAATTATACATGCTACAGATACAGTTAAGAATAAGAAATGGGTGAATTAGCCTTTGTAAGTAGTAAAAAGCAGAATAAATACTTAGTTATGTATTTACAAGATGTTTTTCAAAATCTGACCACTTTTTACAAATATAACTGAATTTATGACTGTTACTTAAACACCTTGCTGTATGCAGACTGCTGAAATCAGAACTATCTCCCAGAAATGTAAAGAGAAGCAAGATGCTTTGGAGATGAAAGATAAACAGGTAAGAGTCTCATTATCTGTGACTTTCCTTCGTGTTTGTTTGGGTTTTTTTGTCTCCTCTTCTGTTAGCAGAGAGGCAAATTTCTATGAAGATGCTGCAAGTGCTTGCACTCTTCACTCCCTCCAGTACACGAGTCTTTGTAACTCTATTAGTCAAACAGGAATTACTAAGGGAGGGGTGTATACTGCCTAAAATGAGTTGCCTTGTGTAAGAGACAATGTGTGTGTATGTATGTGTAGATAGATACAGATATATACACACATGCTGTTTGTCATACGCTTTCCTTGAAAAGCTACAGCCTCTGTAGTGATTCAGTCAGCACTAAGCATGCTCTCTATGTGAGAGGCTGGGATTATTGCTTCTAAGTATGTACATCCTGCATCTTGTTGAAAGAAACATCCTTGTAAGGACCTGTTGTAAACCAGTCTCATCTAAGCACTTGGTCAAGAAGTGTACAAATGAAATGCAGAAGGGTGGGAATCAAAACCTCAAAGTTGTGTTTGGGCTATAGATTTTATTTAATCATAGGCTAAACTTCAAATGAGTTAAGCAACTGTTAAGCAATTTATTAACCTTTAGGCTTCTGCTTTTGAGAAAACAAAGGAATATCAAAAATTGATATATAGACTTGATTGTGTTTTTGCTTATGTTCTTCAACTGCCATAGTACTATTGAACTGTCATAGTGCTGTTGGAACTGTAACAGACTCTTGAGGTTTTGGTGCATGGTTTTGCCAGCATTAAATAGCAGTTGCATAAGCATCCTAGGTATTTGTTGTAGATTCTGTATACTAAACTGTTTTCTTGATGGAAATACTCAAAATTTCTAGATTGAGGAAATTAATCAAGCATTCAGAATGAAAAAAGATGAAGAAACAAACAGGCAGAAGAAAATAAACCAAACTCAAAAAATAATAGAAGAGTGGCAAAATGAGCTGGATACAATGTCAGTCTGTGAGAATCTTCAGCCACAAATTGATGCTGTTAATATTGCGCTGAAAAAATTACAAGAAGAAAGGGCAAATATTGATAATGATGTCAGTGATCTAAGAGCAGAAAAAGCTAACCAAGAGCGGGAAGAGAAAAGTAAGTTACTTGAGGTTTTTTTGGCAATTTCTTTTACTATTTTAATGACTGTACAGAATCTACTTATCTTGCTGTAGTGAAATAATTTGAGGTGTTTACCTCATGGTTGGCTTAGATGTGTAGCAGTCTTTTTTCCTGTTACCAGTTTTATTAAAAGTAACATCCACTTTCAAAATCAAACAATAAGATTCAAAAGTAACAATTGATCTTAAAACTATCCTGCAAAGAATCAGTATTTCTGATCTCTGCATAAGGGGACTCCTTTGCCAGTTTGGAGGTTTGGGGGATTTTTTTGTTATAAAGGAAGGTGTGTAGTTAGCAGGTTGTGAAAAACAATCCCAAACCTGATGGAGGAAGCAGTTTCTTTGAAGATGCAGTATTTTAGCTACTTCATCTATTATATGCGATATGTTAGCTGCTGATGCTGCATTTGTCTTTTGTAGATGAACTTTAGCTAACCTTAATTCCAGAGTTTCTTTATACTAGTCTGGGATTGGCAGTTAGTCCTTTCTGAGAAATGAAATGAAGGTAGTAAAAAATTGAAGTAAAAATTGAAGCTTGGTGGGTGGAGAGGGTGTTGTATACATATTCCTCAGTGAATGTTGCTTATTTGCACATACCTGGCTGGCTGGCACTTAACTTGCCATAGAATCCAAGAAGAAACTGCGGTAGTGTCCAAGTGACCTGCAGAAGGAGACACTGTGTATTTTATCTTGTACAGCATGAAAATCTCTGGTTTTGATCTCTGTCTCTTCTGAATAGCAAATGGTTTCATGCACAGTCTATTGTCACACGTTTTGGTTTTTGCCAGCATGAAATAACAGATATTTCACATTACTAGTCCTGCTATCTCTTTCCTTTGGGGATGTGTTTGTATTTAAGTGCAAAGGTAGAACAACTCTCGAATAAACATACTTTTAGGGCAAAATGCCTGTATTTTTACTGTGCCTACCACATTTTGTTATTCTTTGCGTAAGTTTTCAATTCTGTTTTAGATGTTGAGCTTTAAAATTTAAAATTTAGTTCTTAAAATTTCTTCAGTAGTAGCAGCATGTGGATTCTGGAAAGAGAAACTTAGTTCTTGTCATTTACTAACAACCTTATTTTTGGAGGAGTGTAGTCAATAGATACCAGAATTGCTGGTTATAATATGTACTTGCTATGGACTCTGTTTAAGAAACTACCTTAAATTACAGGAATAATTGATCGCCTTGGACAACTTAATAATATAATGCATATGAAGGAAGAGAACCTTAAAATGAGATTCCGAGACACACACTCTGCTCTTATGTGGCTAAGAAAGAACAAAGACAAGTTTAAAAAAAAAACTTGTGAACCCATGATGCTCGAAGTAAGATTTACTTGCATACCACTCTGTTAACGGTTAGATTATTGTCTTGCAGCACTTTGAGAATGACTTGAAGACTTCTAAAACACATCTTGTAATGTCCTGCCAAATACATGCAGGATACTCAGAATTCCATAGGCAGTGTAGAAATTGAGTAAGGTGGGATGGCAGCTTTCCTAAGGTGCAGCCAGTTATCCAGTCTTACTACTTAAGACTTAAGTAGTTCTTAGTTGCTGCTTAAAAAAGCAGTTGTAGTTGCCAATTGAGTATCTCCCCTTACCAGCACAACCTGCTCAGCTGTGGTTACTTCTCTCTGTGATTGATCTCTGGTGGTTTTTTTGGTTTGCTCTACTGAGCCATCTAGAGACATGGAAATCTATCACTGGTTTTGTTTTGTGTTTTGGTTTGGTTTGATAGCTGGTGTACTAGCTAGGAATAGCAGGGCTAAATTTTCAAAGAGGACATTGGGTTTTTTTTTTGTGCATTCCTCCTCTTGCAATATATGCTCTATGTAATGTGGAGAGGGTGATCTCCAGTTGCACTTCTTTTCAGAATTGCAAATGTACTTAGTAATGTATTGCTACAATTTAAATTAGTATATTAGAATATTTATATACAAATTCTTACACTTTGTACATATACTAGGGCTGCTCAAAATTACCTTTATTTAGAATAGAATTCCACATATTTCTTGTTAGTAGCAGAACTTTGTATTCTTCCTGAAAGACCACATCCAGATAATTTTACAAATGCTTTGTTAAGGATGTTTTTACTTTTACTTAAGGCCTCATTAACCTCTGTAACATCAATTGATGTTTGAATTTGTTTTCTTTGTGTTGAGGCATAACCCCGAGCCAGCAGTCAAGCCCCAGGCAGCTGCTCACTCACTGCCCCACCTGCAGAACTGGGTAGAGAATCAGAAGAGTAAAAGCTTAGACAACTCATGGGGTGAGATAGAGACAATTTAATAGGGAAAGCAAAAGCCATGCACACGAGGAAAGCAAAACAAGGAATTAAGTCACTGTTTCCCATGGGCAGACAGGTGTTCAGCCATCTCCAGGAGAGCAGGGCCCCCATCATACATGACAGTGACTTGGTGTCCTGCTTTTGGCCAAGGGCAGGGTAAAATTTTTTGCAATGCTCAAGAGGATCTGTGGCTGAGGGGGCGTGGCCAGAGCCTAATTTGTTCCATACCACTTCACCTCATTGCTAAGGGTTGAGGAAAAGGATTCTTGCTTTTGAGAATGCATCCCATTTAGGCTGGGAGAAGTCAGTGGTCAGGGGCTTTCGGTGTAAATCATTAGTCTTACACCTTTTGTTACTAAAATTTTGCAGTTTTGCAGTTACTGGTTGCTTTCTTATCTTACTGCTTTTCACTTTTGCCTCCAGTTCCCAATTCCATCCTGCTGGAGCAGGAAGCAGGGAGGGGACATGCAGAGTGAGCAGTGGCATGGTTTTAGTGGGCCTTCTAAATTGAAGAATACCATTCCTAAACTATGACATTTGAGAAGCCATTGCTCCAAATGTCCCCCCTTCCTTCTCCTTCCCCTCATCTTATACACTGAACATGCTGATCTGGAATATCCCTTTGGTCACTTTGGGTCACCTGTTCTGGCTCTGTTTTCTCCCATGCACCTCTACCTTACCACTCTGCCAGCACAAAGAGCAGAAGAGGTCTTGTCTCTGTCAGAAATAACAATCATCTTTGTATTATGAACCCTCTGTTCAGCACAAATCCAAAATGCAGCCCCATACTAGCCACTGTGGAGAAACTCTACCTCAGCCAAAACCAGTACACTTTGGTATCATGTAAATTAGTCTCATGTACTTAACAATTCAAAGCTTTCAAATTGCTGTTTACTATACCCAGCCTTTGGACAACTTGAGATTATTAAGTTGTGTAGTTTTGTGTTATTTTGCCTTTGTGTGTCATGTATAGTGACATAATGTCTTATTACTCGTGAAAGTTAACTGGAAAACACAAACCTTAACCTTTCATTCAGATTTGGATAACTTCATCCATTTTAAGTGTGTGGGGTTTTTTTCTTAGGAATTCAAGGACACCTCAGTTTGAGGAGTGTGGTGTTTTCTGTTGCTAATTAAAAACCTTTACTAGTGCTGGAGCAGACCCTGTAGACATGAGATGGGGGTGGTTACAATTGTAAGGTCAGGATGGAGCAGAAGAGGGAAAGGTGGTATGGTGAGAGATGATGATAACTTCGGGAGTGCTGAAAAAGGATATCGACAGCTAAAAATTAGGCACAATGACCTGTGACTTAAAATAGGTTTCCTCCCATGAGAATTGGCTACAAAAAAGGCAGGGAATATGTTTTTAAAGACATTGTTTTTGTTTCCATTAAATGTAGATGTGGATATCATCTTGACAATTTAAAATGTTTTTGGGGGTGGTAAGTTCAATTGTATTAAATCACTTGCTCATTACCTTTCTTTATTAGATCAATATGAAAGACAGTAGACATGCTAAATATGTTGAAAATCACATTTCGACCAATGACATGAAGGCTTTCGTTTTTGAGTGTCAGGAAGATATGGAAACATTTCTGGTGGAGGCAAGTTGGCACCAATTTTGAAACTTTATTAAATACTCAAGTAAGGAGTCCTGAACTTGGGAGTCTACCAAGTAAATCTGTATCACAGAGATAGATATCTGTATCATAACAAGTAGATAATGCAAAGTGTTCAAAGATTTTCTTCAGAATTAAGGTTTTCTTAAAAAGCTTAGACTAACTGGAAGGATGCAGGAATATTAAGAAAATGTGGTTTTTTAGATTGTCTTCATTGGCAAGGCAATAATCGCTTAAGAAGAAAATACTGTATACAAGAAAATGGCTAGAGCAGACATCTACAAATTTAGTACCAAAATTTTCCAATGCCCTTTGACTAAAGAGGAAAGAGAGCATCTTTTGTGACACGCAGTGGTCCAAGCAAATCAAGCTTTTATTTTCCTAATACTGCTGTCTCCTGAATCAGTGAGGATTGTTCCTTTTGAAAGTCAGGCAGATGATGCAGGAGGGAAAAGCCAGAAGATACAGTATTAAACTGTCACAGTGCTTCCCAACTACAATCCACACAACAGTATATTTAGTGACAAACTGTCCTGCAGTTTTTGAAGACTCATCTGCCCTTCACAGAAGCTAATCATTTTTGTATACCTGAATGATAGTGCTGGTATCTCAGGTTCTAGGGGCTTATCTTGCTTGTGTGGTTGTGGAACTCAGTTCAAGGCTACTCTAACCAACTCAACTGGTCTTTCATTTATATGATTAGCTCTTTAGAGTGAGCACTTGGCTCTGGATTTCTTTGATTGCTTTTATTTTCTCTAGCACGTAGTGTTGTCAGAGACATCAGTAGAGTTTGCTTTTGGAGAACTTGGTTATTCCTGAGCCAGAGTGAATTTGTGAGTGCTTCCAGAGTTCATCAGTTTAAAATAATTCTGACTTTGTGAATCAGTAATTAATATTTTATTTGCATATAGTGAATTTTTCTGGTCTTCACCAAATAATCTAATCTAAATATAGATACGTGATCATCAGAAACTAAAAGTGAATGCTGTGTGTGCACCTGACGAATCATGTGCTGAAAATTTACCTTCAAGACCTATTGAAGAATTACAGTATGTATCTGGTTGTATTGGGGAAGTGGTTTTAAATGCAGTGGGTTTGTTTTGTTGCTATATATTAAAATCATCTCTGCAAATCAAATTTTCACCAGTTCAGTTCGGGGTTAGTGTTAGTCTTTCTGACCATTCAGTAACTGCATCTTGCTTACCTGCTGAATTTGATTTGTGATGCTTGTTTTTTTTAATCTCTTCTTCAGCCGATACGGATTCTTCTCATATTTACGAGAGTTATTTGATGCTCCTCATCCCGTAATGAGTTACCTTTGTTCCCAATACCGTGTTCATGATGTTCCTGTGGGAACAGAGAAGACCAGAGACATGATTGAAAGGGTAAGGTATCTGAAGAAGCACAAACGCACCTGCTGTGTGGAGTTTTATTTTGGAAATTATTTGGCAAGTAAATGTGGAGAATGCAAAAAATTGGTTTTAGCAGTTTTATTTATACTTTTTATTTGCCCTGTAGAAGTGGGAACACTTCATTACGGGCTAACATATTCCAAGACATTTTAAAAAATTCAGTCACCCTAATACAGTACTTTACAGAAATTTAACTGTATCTTTCACTTGTATCAGTTCCAAGTCAGTGTCCTGGTTTTGGCCAAGGAGAGGGTTGATTTTTTGCAGTAGCCCATAGGGGTGGTGGCTGAAAAATGGATGTGCCAGGTCTCCGCATATCTATATATTGACCATAGTCCCCATACCTCAGGGGCTTTACCTGCTTGATGGCAGCGCATATTTCACAGTTATGGATAACCTCGGAAATAGTGTCCATGGTTAAGTACACCCCTTGATCACCAGCCCATCTGTATGTTGCATCTCCTCCCTGATGACCTGAGGCTGTCATGGGCCGTGCCCCCTCTCAGCTACTGCAAAAAACGAACCCACTCCTTGGCTGAAACCAGGACAGTTGTGAACCACAGTCTGAGCTGTAGAGTAAACACTATTTACTAAGCCTTATTGACAGAATATACCTGGTGGTGCATGTATAAACTTAAAAACATTTTTAGTCAAATACACCTTATCCTATGGAGGCTTTTTGCTGTTTCTGGTTTACTGGACATTTTTTCTCTTTATGAATCTTGAGTTATGGTAAATACTTGGTTATTTATAATATCCTTTTTGACATGAAAAATTTAAAAGTAGCAACTCTGTATATTTTATTAAAATGTAAGTTTTATTAAGTATATTTTTATACCTTCTTTTTTCCTGCAGATGCACTTTCTTGACTAATACCTTACAGTTCACTTGATGGTTTAATCTGTTAATTCTTGAGTAGTTTGTTTCTTTGTTACACAGGATACATGTGTATATACACGTTACATATCTGAAGCAAATGCAATCCTTCTTCATAATGCAGTACAAATACAGTGTTTTATTGGTGTCTGTAATATCTTAACAATCAGACCTGTTTAATTAGTTACGGTAACATACTCCGACAGTATCTCAACAGTTCTTTGCTGGCCAGTCTGAATTACAAGTATGATGCTGCATTAAACTTGAATCTTTTTGCTAAGATTGTTAATAAGTAAGTCTTGCATATGCTGAAATTTTTTTTACTGTGGATTTTATTGAGTTTATTCCTTGTTCTGAAAAGTATTGCCTTAAGTAATGCTTTTGTCTGATTAATGTTTTTCTGTATTTCTTAGGTCATACAGGAAACCAATCTGAGGCAAATATACACATCAGAAGAAAAATATGTTATTAAAGTATCTTCTTATACAAAACAAAACCTCTCTAGTAACACGTGCTTGAAGGAGGCACAGTTTCTTACTACTTCAGTAGATACGGATGAAAGACGACAGTTGGAAAACCAACAGCAGGTAGAAATGTGATTCTGTAACTGTCTGTTGTGAGCTACTACCCATTTTATCACTCATTAGGCAGAGCCTGCTTGTGTATGTTAGTATGGTATGTAGTAAGAATGCTAGTGGTGTGTGTTCTTTTATTTCAGGACATCAGTAATATGTTAAAGTCATTGAATGCACGTTTGACTGCACTGTTTGAGAGACAGAAACTTCTGGAACACAAAGACAATAAGCTCAGGCAAGAGAAGAAGGAGCTTTTAGAGAGAGGAAACCGAAGGAGACAGCTGGAATCAAAAATCGGTGTGAAGTATGATAGGTAGGAAATAAGCTATGTCATCTATGAAAAATGAACCATTTGAAAGGCAAAGATATTTTTGATTTCTCTTACTGCAGGGTGCTTTTACCCTTAAGAAGTAGCCAGTAGTTGTGCATCAGATACAGGTGATAAGATAAGGAAGGTGTTTAGAAATTATGACAGTATCTGAGACAGCATGTAGTAATGTTCCAGATGATTTTCTGTAATAAAATCATATGATTCCAGTTAGATATCACTGCATGTATTTACTCGAAATTAGGTTACTGTTCTGATTTTGTAGCACATACTGAGATAGTAGCGTAATTTTCATAAATGGTACTAAGTAAGCATGTCAGGGATTGAATTAGACCCCGCTTGTCCATAGTATTTTTCATTACATATTTTTTGGTTTTGTGGGCCTCTGCAATTAGTTTTTCTGTTACTCTTTGTCAAAAGGCAGAATCTGGGCATGGTTCAACAGGTTTAATTTAAACTCACACTTCAAATAGGCAGTGTAGACAACATTTACATCCAGTCTGGATCTTTCTTGTTTCAGCTTAGGAACACTGTCTGTCAATTCTTCTGCTATGCACCTCATAAGAACTTTTTTCCATCCTGTCAGTGGTTTCCATGGTGGAACGATACTGGGCTGTTGTTATTAGTCTCTTGTCTATGGTGAACAAACGGAGCACCCTCATCTGTGCCATAGAGCCTGTGCTGTAGCCCCTGACCATCTTGATTGCTCTCTAAGTTTGTTCTAAGTTGTTGAGTTTTTGGCACAGTGGTCCAAACTTGTGTGCAGTGCTGAACAGAGAGGAAAAATCGCTCATCCTGCGTGTGCTTCCACTCATACAGCCAAGGACTGTGTTTGCTGCCAGGGTGCACTGCTTGCTTACGCACAGCTCAAGGTCCACCAATACCTCAAGGCCTTCCCTGCAGAGCTTTGCTGCAGCCAATCTGTCCTGAGCCTGTATCATTGCCAGACCCACTATCTTCCCAGGACAGCGCTCTGCATTTGTCCTTGCTGAATCTCATGAACCTTCTGTCAACCCCTTTTCCAGCTTCAGCAGACCCTTCTGAACTGCAGGCCTATTGCTCCCCCCAGTTCAGCATCTAAAAACTTGACAACGGGGCCTTCTCTTGGCTCTTCCATGTCACTGTCAAGAGTGTTAAACAGGACAGACCCCAGAACATAATCCATGGTACCAACTTCTCAGCAAGATATAACAAACCAAGAGTGACCGTAGAACCACATTCTTTTACTGATTTAGTCTTCAATTAATCCAGACTGTTGTCTTCAAATTCGAATGCAAGAATAGTGTGGGACACAGCACTGAAAAAATGAGAGAAATGTCCAGCAGACTGAGGAAAGTGGAGCTGATGCAGGTTAATGCTCCCACATGTATCCAGTAGTGAGGCTTAGCCCGCTAGACTTCCCACTAGACACACACAGAACATCTAAACAGCATATGTATATATAGTTGCACATTGCACAGTGGGCACACAGAGCAACTGGACAAATGCAGCTCTGGTGGCTGCCTCATGTTTGTACTCTGTCTGAGCAGGATGGGGTTACCCTGATGTAGTGTCTGTGCATATCTGCGGGCAGTGTGGATCCCACTGGCAGCTGGTTCCAGACACTCTGCACAGTAACTACCCCTGGACCTCCATCTCCTGAACTGCTGGTACCTGGAAATACAAACCCCTGAGGCTGTAGCCCTGCCTCTGTTGGCCTGTACGGACTGCCTCCCTCACCTGTGTGTGCCTGCATGCTGAACTGCCTGTGACTCCCTAGTTCCCCAGTAGCTCATTCTGTGGTTCTTGTCTCAGAGATACATAGGTAATATAAATGTATAGAGGTAGCCATGACTCCCCCAGTCTGCACCCCATAGCCAGTACCCCTGTTGTCTTACCCATAACTACATACACATGGCAGCAGTTTGTGTCAGCCGGGCTGGTCCCTCCAATAGCCTTTTCTTCCCTGTGGTGTCACCCTGAGTGACCTGCATACCCTCTTGGCTCCCTTGCCACTTGCTGTCTAGTGTGCCTTGGTCTTTTATAGGGATCAAACAATCTCTTGCACACTTGTACTGTGGTGCTGGCACCATGGACAATTGCATTGTCCCACTCCAGTAGCTGTCACTTAGGTAACACTCTCTCTGGTCTCTCCAGCCAGGTGCAGCTGTAACAGACAAGTAGACTTGCCCTTTGACTTGTGATTTGACTGCTATTGCTTGTACTTAGACTTCCATACACATGAGTGCTATGGTGGGCCTGGGTGTAGCCAAGATGTAAGATATTATCTGGGCTTCTGCCAGCTGCTTTTGTGTCTATTTTATGTGTGTGCAGGTGAGCTTTCATCAGGTACCCTAACAGAAAGCTAAAATTGACCTAAATGGCAACCCCTTGATCTCCTTTCACCTCACTGTTTTACAGCTCAGTTCTTGAGCTATGGCATGCCCTTCGTAAGTGCTTGCCAAGTCTTCATGATCGCCTTTTCCATTATGCCCCTGAATTGCTTCCTGAGGGGACTTGCTCCACAATTTTCCCAGGGATCAAAGTGAGAATGATCAGTTTGTAGTTTCCTCTAACATCCTCTTGGCCTGTTTAGCAGTTTTGTAAGATCTCCAAATGCTTTGCAGCTCACTAAACATCGTGGTTCATTTTACATGTTCTGAAGGTCTAAAACAAGAGTGAATTCTGTTTTTCCGCACTAAGATGAGGATACGGTAATTTTTTTGGCTAGAATACATAACAAGAATTAAGTAAACTTCCTGAGCTCTCTCGTGTTGTATTGTTGCAAAGAACTATCAGAAGAAGAAAAACATCATTCCTTACACTGATTTTTTTTTCATTTCTCTAATTTGAAATTTACAGAAATAAAACACTATGCTTGCTGAGTTTTGCTGTTAGTAGCCAAAAGTGGAGTTTCTTTAACTGTTATTTTTTTGTCTTTTGTATTTCTTTGGCTTAAAGTGCATAGGTTGGGAATGCCTCTAATGTCTTTAGAATGTTTAGGACTACAAATTCATATTCTTGCTAACTGTTGGTTCATCATCAAGTTAAAGAATTTTTGTATTTTTAGTACAATATATTTTTAATCACTATTATATTGATTCCTCCCACAGTTTAAGACAGCTGCAACAAGATGCTATTGACCTAGAGAAGGAGTTTCAACTGGCAAATATAAAGATCAAAGAAATAAATAAACACAAAGCAGAACTTGTTACTGAATTGATGCATCTCACGAAGGTGTGTATTTTTAACTTGGTACATGTTCCACTTCTATGAAAAGTCCAATTCTTGTAATTTGAGTAGGTGGCATGCAACATTTGGATGTGTTACTGTCAATGTTTTCAAGCTAGCATTCTTGAATTATTGAATAATTCTAACTTCTTCCATTTTTTGTCTCCTTTTAATTTTTTTTTCACTTTTCATTTCTGATAGTTATTTTTAAATCGCTTAAGAGAATTGTAAACAAATAAACTCTTTCCTCTGTCCAAGTTCACACTGTAGAAACTTCATGTTGAAATGACACATAGTAAAGATCTCAGACTTTGGCTCACCATTGTGGTCAGATGCTAGCACACTCAAAATTTTATCTTACAGGTCCCCTAAGTCTACAATTGAAACCTTATCCTCCCTTTTATTACAGGAGAGGATTCATTTGTATTTATATGCTGATCATAAAAAACCTGGTGTAAACAGTTGCTTTCAGTGCCCCATATTCATACCTACCCTTTAGACAGTAAAGAATGTGTTGCTGGTTTTGAAGCCTCTAGACTGTTCAGAAGGCTAACTTGTTGGAAAAAAACCCAAACACTTCAATGTCAAAGCTGTCAAATCAGGTTCTAGTGATCACTAAAGCCTGTTACATAACTTCCCAACCACAGCCTCATTTTGTTGTCATGTGCTGTTCCAGTTAAGACATCAGATATAAGAGTGCTGTACATGTTGTCAATCAACTGCATTGTCATTATAAGATGCATATATCTTTTGTGTTTATTTTTTGACCTTTTTCCATCTCTATAACATACGACGTCCACCAAAATCCACCTGTTGGATTCTTCTCTCTGAGAAACAATTCAGATGGCCTTGGCTTTTCTTCTGTTTCACATATTGGTATATAGTGAAGGGAAAGAGAATGGGGGGATGGAGGGTTGATGTAAAATTGTGAGTTGAAAGTGTGTGTCTGTGTGTGTGTATCTATGTATATGTATTTATATATATTTGGTTGAAATTATATACATATATGGATGGATATGCACTTAGAAGTACATGAGGACTATACCTCTTGGGGAACTTGGGTCACCACTTTTTCATTGAATATGACAGCAGTATGATGAGCTGAACACAGTGTGAGATTGTATGTTATGACTAGAAGGATGGGTGGTTTCCAAAGCCCAGTAGCAATTATATCAGTTTTGAGGCTGGTGAAAAAAACCCTGCTCTGCTTTTTTGTGTGTAGAGGATCATACCGCTGAACAACGTCAAAGTAGCTTTGGCTCTTGAGATGACCAGAATTACTGCTGAGAAGAACAGACTACAATCAGAGTACAAAGCAGGAAATGTACAGCTAAGAGCTGCACAGGTAACAATATTTATGAATACCAGGGTATCTGCTGTGAAGATATCTCACTGGGAAGCCTTTATGGTGTTGAAAAGGATGCTTTTGTGTCTTTGTTTAGAAGGAGGTGTTAGAACTGCTAAATATTTAGCATTGATTTCTGTAGTTTGACTTCAGCCTCTTCATTTAAAGCAGAATAGTAGCTTTGCCATCCTCTATTAAGACAGCTAAGCTGCTGTGAAAATGTGCCAAACAGTCATCTTATCCTGGATCTTTTTATTATAATGAAAAGCGTGTAAAAAGGCCAGCTGTTACTCAAGAGATTACTTTTCTTCTGAGTCTGTCCATAAACAAGTAGCTCCAACTCACATGTGAAGTACAAGCTCAAGATGAACCAGAAAGCGCAGCAGCACAACAGAGCTATTTTACCTTTCTTTCATAGCTCATTTCTTCATACTGTAATTAAATGCTTTTCTTGGAGGACAGAAAAGAGGCTGAATGGTCCTTCTCTTGGTAGATTGTATTAGGAAGCTATGCTGTGTTCAGGTAAACTTCTGAGGAGTTAGTTCCACAGCAAGTACACATTTCTAAGAGCAGAGGGTGCTGTCATTGCTCGTGGATTGTTGCAAAGGTCAATTTTTGTGTCTGTGCAATAGTACAATCTTTCAGTGCACTGGGGAATAAACTTCTAAAGAAAAGGGCAGTAAGTTGGGGTTTTTTTCCTTGTCTTGCGAGAGTGTAGTCAACAATAACCTACCAATTCAATTTGATCATAAAGATAAAAATAAAAATTGGAAAGCAGCTTAGACGATAGGTAATTATTTTGCATGGACAGGTACTTCCAAAAAGAATGGCCTTAGCATGCAGTTAGAAAACTGCTCGAATTATATTTACCATCACTTGCAGGAAAATTAGGCAGAGGAGAACTTTCTAAGAGGAGCAGAAAGTAACTTCAAGACAGAGATAAATCCAGCATGTTACTTAGAAAACCACTGTTGCGTAAGTTCTCACGCAAGATGCATCTTTTACTCAGTTTGTCAAAGTTCAGTGAAAATCACTTCATTGCTGAAGCTCAGTAAGGAGTAAGGATGTATTACAAAGCCGTGAGCCTCATGTCAGTAACGTACATTGTCACCAGGCAATTAATTTAATGTTTTTAGTTGTCAATGTACACATCTTCATTATTTTGGGAGTGGCTTGGGCTGGTACATAGTTAGATGTCTGGTCAGATCAGTAGGCAGGATTTGCGATTTGTAACATTCTGATAATTCTTGAAAATAGCCTCCTTCCTAGAAAAAGCTGTGTATGAGTCAAGTAGGGTCCCATTGAGGCCCCCTCAGGAAATCAACTGGAACATTAGCATTGCCATGTATTTTTTAATACCTAGAAGGACTAAGGAATCAAAACCTGTGTATTTTTATTTATCTAAACTTTATTTTGCGTATGGCCATTGACAGAAAACTGGCAAAGTTGAGTGAAAATTGAAACCTAGCTTGTTGAACTGTCAGTGCATTTATTGTAGGATATGCTTCATATAGTAATAGCAAATATCTATTGCTTTCCAGTCTTTCTGTTGCATACTGAAGTTTCTCTTGCCAAACATGTATTTTCTTCTTCACTGAAGAATTTTACTTAACCTTAGCTTGGATCATGCATATTCAGTATTGAGTCTGTTTCAGATTTTAAGTGCCTACAGATCAACTTGAAATCTTGTTTCATGCAGCTCTGCAGAGCTCCCTTCAAGTGGGAGCTTTATATACAATTGAGAATTGAGATTTCCCACTTCCGATGATTCAGAATTGGTTTGGGCTCTGGGAATGATCAAACACATGAAATTTATGCTTCTTGTATAAAAAAAGGCCAGGGGCCTATCGTGGGATCTTTTGCCTTCATTATTATGTCAAAACATATCCCATGAAGCCAGTTGAGTTTTAAATTGGTGGGATCCAAAATACTATTACAGGGCACATGCAGATATCCAGTGGAACGTAACCATTGTGCTGTACAGTTGTATTCATGCTAATTCTGTATAACGTGAGATCGTGGCTGTAAAGAAAAGGAGGGACATCCTTCCTTTACTGTTTTACCTATGCAGCTCTGATGCCAGTTCTTCCAACCCGCGTACATTTCCCTCTTCTACAACAGACTTTGTGAAGTGGAGGGGTTGACCTAAAAAAGGTCTCTTCTAAATCTTTTCCAACCTTTGTGAAACACCAGTGCAGTATAGAAAAATATTTTTACAGTGTGTTTGTGGAGATCATGAAGTGGTTATCTGTAATGAACGTATCTATTTCGTAGTGCTTGGTGGATAGAGAAGGAAGAACAGGTTTTTTGAGTTGCTACATGGTGGGAACAGCAACTCTATGAGTGTGAGATGATCACTAATGATCATACCCGTTATTACTGCTTCTGTTGTATTTAGTTAGTAAAGATCAATTACATTTCCAGAAAGTAAGGAGAGTGGCTATCAATGTCTTTGTCCTGTATTTTAAAACTGTTGAACAACCATTTCTCTAACTGTATGATTTCCAAATGAAAACTGAATTTTTTTCACCACTGGAGGGCTCCTATATTTAGCTGAAGTACACAACAGTAAAACTTGGGAAGATAGCTCTTGAATCTACATGCACACTTGTAAGTTGAGAGAAAATAAGTTTAGCTATTTTAGAATAATTTGTTTTGAGCAGTTTATCTTGGCATCTGTTGACTTGATGAGCAGAGAGGTATAATGAGTTCTGTTAGTTGAAGCAAATTTTTTTGATACTTTAATAGTGTGGTTTCACCTACTTTTTCTGCTTCAGATGTCGTTTCTTGCTAGTGTGCTAGTGTTAATTCTGGAAATTCACAATAATATTTAAAAAAAGTGGTGGTGGTTTTTTTTTAGTATCTTTTAATATTTCTAACAGCAACGTTTTCATGAACTGGATAATAAGAAGCAACATCTTTATGAGAAGTGCACGGAATTGATGAAACAAGCTCGACAGGTCTGCAGACTGGGTCCGAATCAAGAATTTCCAAAAGAATTTCGAATTGTATGTACAAAAAGAAATTTTCACATATCTCTTGAATTTCTGACTTCTCTGGCAAAGAATAATTGTATATTTTTTATTAGAAGGCTCCCAGTAAAGGATCACATGTACTTCTGTTTATTGTCATTAGCCTTTTAAGGCACCTTTAAAATAGTGCTGAGATACCCTTTGACTACCACTTTGTTTTGTACACAGGGGAGAGAAAATTTGATCTGTGATTTCAACTGAAATCCACAGTATCGTGTTCACAGAAATAGAGACCATATTTTTCCTGCTCTAATGGAGCAACACAAAAGAACTGAAGTCTCTGCCCAGCCTCTTAGAAGTATTCATTTGCATGGCTTATCTAGCATAGTCCATGTCTTACACCAAATCTCTGAGTATCTCTGCCTGCACAAGTTAGTCAACTAAGGAGCAACTAATTGTGAATCTTAGTTATGTAATAGCACTTCCAACCTTCTTTTTCTGTCCAGGATAGTTAGTGAGAGAATCTTGCTATGTTAAATTTTGAGTATGTGACACCCTGATTAGAAGTAACAGAATAGTTTATGGTTTATCCAATTGATTTATTTTTTTTAGAAAACTTGAGTCCTTCATTAGTATTGCTTTGTAACACATGCAATCCTTTGTCTTGTAGGCTTTTCAGACTCTTCCAAACACATTAGAGGAAATTGATGCTTTTCTGAATGAAGAGAAAACCAGGGCTTCCTGTTTCACAGGCCTCAGTGCTTCGGTATGTTCACTGCTTTCCCTCCACCCTTTCTCCCTTCCCCTCTACCCCCATTGTACTTGCTTCCCACTCTGTGCTAGATCTCTTGGTATAGTAAGCTAGACAGCAGGAACAATGTGCTGTAAATGCCAGATCCTGCATCTATTCAGATTTCAAGTAGGTTCTTTAAAAAGGTGCCTTTAAAAAAAAAAGAAGTAGCAGTAATCTGAGAGAAACAAAGCTTTACAGTTTCTTTGCTTTCAAGGTAGAAATCTATCTTGTTCAGTGTGCATTGCAGTAGTCTGTGTAATTGTGTTTGAACAGTATCAGTGCAATGTGGTATTTTTACAGTCAAGGTTAGAATTGCCACATATTTTGCTGACTGCCTGTTTTTTTATTCTGGCAGGTTGTTGAAGAATACAATAAGCAAACACAAGAAATACAGCAGTTGACAGAATATCTAGAGGAAAAGAAAAATGAGTTGAATAACTATAAGCAAAACATTTCGCAGGTAGTAGCTCAAGTTATCACTTCTGTGTCATTATAATCCTACATCATTGTAGGAATGTATGTACAGAAATAAAGCGTATCATTTCATATTGTCTTGAGTGTAAACTGAGATGTTAGCTTCCCTAATTATGATGTTTTTGCAAATTAAATTCTATCTCCAAGGGAAAATTCAGTTCTTAAATTTATTTTACGTGGATATGTCCACTTCTAGGTCAAAGAAAAGTGGCTAAGCCTCTTGAAAGTGATGATTGAAGAAATTAATGGAAAGTTCAGTAAGTTCTTTAGTTCTATGCAGTGTGTTGGTGAAGTTGATCTTCATATGGAAAATGAGGTATGATTGATTTTTTTTTTTGGTATAACATTCATATTTTCTTGCATAGTGTTTTGCTCATATATTGCTAGAGAAAAATAGCAAGTTGTCATGTGAAGATGTTCTTTTTAAGAAAACACTGAACTTTTACTTAACACTTCGGTGTACTAGAACTGACTTACCAGTCTAACTGAAGGCAAGTGAGTCTTTATTCAGATGCATAGGACTTTACCTCCTGTCTTTTGGAATAGACCTGCAACTAACAGATCTTGGTTAGAAACATTTACTTAGCTGTTACTCAGATTTATGAAGTTCATGATCTAAATTGGCATTTTTAGCTAATTTTTGTCCTCTATTATCATCTAAGTCTTCTATTATTAGGCATTGAATTGATTTGGTTCTACATGTAGTTTCTACTGGAGTCTGGGGTCATTTTGTCTGTTCTGAAAGCAGCTGTCATTTGGTCGTGTCACCTTCTCAGTAACCTTTATAGGTAGAGTGTACCTCTGGTGAGGAGTTTAGAGCATCAGTAGAACTTGGGGAGAACTACTCAGTGCAATGAACAGGAGAGAGAAATTTGGCATTTTTTTTAAATTGGTTGCTGAAATGATGATTTCAAGACTTTCATATGTTGACACATAGACTACACTGTAGAAAAATAATATACACATAATTTTTTCTCATTTTTTTGCCATTGTAAATTACTCAAGCAGCTTTTCTTAAAATAGCAGTGGCAGTTATTACTCAGGGCAGAAGAGTGACTGGTAAGGCTCTTTATATGAACTGCACAAAAAATATTTACCTGGAGATTAGTAATATGAAACAGTGGAACATTAAAACATAGACTTTTCAGGTCTTTTGATAATTACCTAGACAGATCTATATTACACAAAAACTATATTTTACATAAAAGTATATTGGGAGAGAGAACACAAAAGGAACAGTAAAGCAGTTTAAAAGCAAAAGGAGTCTGGAGTGCCTTTCTGAATCTCTTCTTTGGCAGGTCTTGCTTTTCTTTAGCAAGGATGTCACAAGTAGTTTCAAGAGATTAGCTAGAGGTGTTGTGCTAGTGAGTTCTTTCCTCAAGGGATCAATGGCTACCAACCAGAAAGGTGGATAATGTGTTCTCAAGTTTGTATTCCTTACCCTTCTCTGCAGGAGAATCTTTTGCCTCACTTGTAGATATGAAGAGAGAGACTCTTGAGGTAGAATTACTTCTTATCAGAAATATTTCTGTGACACTGAAGCTCAAGCCTCTGTTAGTCTGCCTTGTAGGAATCTTGAGATCTGTGGATGTTCTGGGTGACACTACCTACTGTCACCATAGGAGGAATTGAACATTAGGAGGAATTTTGTCACAGAAAGGTGATTAAACATGGAATGGACTGGGGAGGTGGTGATGGAGTCACCATCCCTGGAGGTGCTTAAGGAATGACTGGACAGGTCACTCAGTGCCGCGGTCTATTTGACAGGTTGGTGTTCAGTCACAGGTTGGGCTCAGATCCCAGAAACCTTTTCCACTCTGAATCTATGATCCTGTGTACAATGCTTCACTGGGTTCTAAGATCCTAGCAGAAGCCTCTGTAAACATTATGACTTTTCCTTAGTAACACTTAGTAGCCAGAATTCAGACTGCTAGCCTGCTCACAATTCTTGATTCACCACAAGGAGTTTTGAGCATCATTTTTGTCAGGTTTTGGAATGTCTGTCGGTTATACAAACTGGCATTCCAAATAGTTGGGCAGTAATCAAGGTCTGACTGATGCCATCATGGCTGTTTTGGACATGAATCTTTTTTACTTGGTTTTTCTAGACTCTTATCTTGTTCACCTTTTCAAACCTAGTTTCAGTCTGTGCCAGGGCCTCTGAAACTACAGTGGGCCTAGAGACCTTAGATTCTGGGGTTTATTTCTCCTTACATGCAGTTGGAATCAGAAAAACCCACAGAATCACAGATATTCTAAGCTGGAAGGACCCACAAGGATCATCAAGTCCAGCTCTTAAGTAAATGGCCCATACAGGAATTGAACCCATAACTTTGGTGTTGTTAGAATCATGCTCTGACCAATCAAGCTCACTCAGTGGCCACTGAACACAACTTCAGGAATAATATAGAGTACTCTGAAGATTTCTTTTTCATCCTAAGCATGAATACATTTCCTTGCATGGTCCTTCTTTTGAACCACATCTGTTCTCCTGATACCTTGCATCATTGGCTGAGGCTGCTGACAAGTTTCACTTTAACTTATAGAAAAGCCAGGGTTGGGATCCTTGTGTGTGGTTTCCCTGTTGAAGTATGAAAAGGAAACAACTGTCCTGGTGGATTTTGGGCAGCTTGCACTTGAAGAGGTTCAGATTGGTACTCAACCTACACACACACACACACCCCACTACTCCACTGTTCAAATTTATAGTATCCTAAGGCATTTTTTTTCTGATTAATAGGATTTATAGGGGCATTGTTTTCTCCTTCTTCTAGCCAAGATTTTTATTTTCCTGTTGATGTTCTTACTGTGTATGAAGCCTTTCATAACAGCAATTAAGAAATCATAGTCACAGAGAGGGAATGGTATTGGAAATTCTCTAAAAAAGTAGATGAGAGTTAAGGAAAACAGATGAAACAGAACTAATATATTGATCTGAAGTTGAACCTGAATAGTTGGTAGGCCCATGTACATTTGTAAGAATGTCCTTTAGTTTACACATCATCATAAAATAAGGTTTAGTACAAAGAAAATGAGTTTAACAGATACTGGCTTTCACAGGAGGAGTATGAGAAGTATGGGATTCGCATTAGAGTAAAATTCCACAGTAGCACTGAACTCCATGAATTGACTCCATATCATCAGAGTGGAGGTGAGAAAACTGTTTCCACTATGTTGTACCTGATGGCTCTGCAAGAACTCAACAGATGTCCGTTCAGGGTTGTTGATGAAATAAATCAGGTGAGACTCAATGGCGCAGTATTGCTCTTTCTATATACAGATGCCTATGATACAGTGGAGAGAACAGACCTTTTCTTTTTCTTTTCAGGGAATGGATCCAATAAACGAGAGAAGAGTTTTTGAAATGGTTGTGGAAACTGCTTGTAAAAAGAGGACATCTCAGTACTTCTTCATTACACCAAAGGTGTGCGACAGGAAATTAAATAGGAAGTTTGAAATGTAGAATTGGATTTTGTGTGGTAATATACTGATAAACACTGTATAAATTATCTGTTTTACCCAAGAACCTTGGATCAAAGGGTAACTGAGAGGATTTGTCCATTTTAAGGACAGTCAGGCAAGAATTCAGACAACTTAGACCAAGGTTTATATTCTCAAAAACCCACTCTGGAGTTGTGGCCTCACTGGAGGTATCATGTGTTAACCACCAGTGGACAGGGTTACCATGGAAAAGGCTGTAAAACATAATGCCTCTAGCTAACAGAATTCAGACTGTAGCAGAGACCAACTTCCAGACAAGTCAGATGATGATGATACTGGAGGAGGAGCAGGCTAGTGTTGCTGATGTCAGAAGAACTAGAAGAGTCCCACATTATTACTTGAATAGTTTTCCTGTATTAATCTGAGACTTATAGGCTCAGCAGAAGTGAGATCTGTGCTCTCAGAGTGACCAGTTTGATTGTACTCTTCGGTCAAAATTTTAAAAAGGGTAGTTGACTTAGGCATGCAGTGATGCAATGCCAGCAAGGCTTGAAAAGGGGTCAGTAGGGTGGCTGTTCACCTGCACCAGTAACGGAGACTAATGTTATGTTCAGCTTGATCCAGGACAAATTGAAACAGTAAAGGTTACTTGTACACCAGGGAGACAGTCAGTAGTGTGCTGGTTTTTATTAAGTTATCAGTTCTGTATCCCGTTACACACTGTATTTTAGAAAATATGGCTGGTATGTCCTGTTTTTTCAGTAAATAGCAATTGAAGGGTCTGAGTAAAGCCACCTCGTAGCATTTACCTTACTGGAAGAAGATAAAAGGTAATGCTTCTTGTTCCTTCTGATCTTGCAGTATGCTTACCTCCATGCCATTTGGTCATTTCCTGACCACATTACTTCTTTGTTGTTCTGTGTTATCTGTTCCCTTTTGTCTTCTTTTGATTCCTCTCCTTACTGGATCAGCTTTTCCATGCGCTCTCCTGCTTAGAGAAAGGGCAGAGTGATTTGGATGTTGAAAGATAGATAGCTCAACTAACTCTAATGCTTCCCAAATGTAAGGAGTTGTAGAAAATTACTGTCTGGGGTCCAGAGTCTGATTTAAAAGTTGAGTCTGTTGTCAGATTACTAAGAATAGAGACGGGGAAAATTGAGCGTTCAGAGCTAACTAGAAAAATCAAAACAAAAATGAAAAAGCAGAATGTAAAAAAATCAAAGAGGTTTAAAAAAGGCGAAGAAAGTCAACATCATGGTAAGAGGAAACTTGAGGACTATGTTGCACCATTATTCAGCAACAAGAAACAGTGTTATGAAGAGGTGGCTGAAGATATTCTTTGTGCCTCTTTTCCTCCTCCCACCCCCTGAGAAGCAGGTGATCACCACAGTTAACACGGCAAGTTAAAAGAAAATTTAGTGAGAGAGCACGAATGTTTGTGTGGGCTGCGTTAGAGGATAATTAAAAGGCTGCACAGGGCAGGCAGAGACGGCCAGACTCTGCTGTTCCATGGTTTACCTTCAGTTCCTGCATCTACACTGTATGTCACTACTTACTGGAAAACAAGCATGCGATTACCTACTAGAAAGTGTGACAGTTTGTCATATTAAGCTGACTTCCGTGTGTGTACCCAGTGGATACAGGAAAAACTGCAACACTTTCTTTCAGTATCTTGACACCTCCCCTGGTTGTATTTTTAAGCAAGCTACAGAGGGGAGGGGCATAAATTAATATACAGTAAAGTTGATTAGGAACATTGTATTCTGAATAGTTGTGAATCACTGTCACAATGAGTAGATGAATTGAATATGTTCTTAGAAATGGGTTTGAAAATCAGTATTTTTAATACAAATCTGTGGTGAAACAGATTACGTTTATTAAACATAGAGATAATCACCATGTTGGGAGTTAATCCTTTTTTTGCTGTAAAGCAAGATTAGAATTCTAAATAATCTTAGGTTAGGTAACTTTATTTGAAAACAGGATTCATTTCAGTACAGACAAACATAAAATTTGGTAGTTAGGTGGGAAAAATCAACAACAGCATCTGCTGTAAGGCATAAATGCCTAAATGACTGGAGAGAAGGAAGTGGCAATATGAGAATCAGTTGCAGGTGAATTGTTCAATGTCATCTTGAGCACTGCTTGTAATCTACAGTTTGCATGACATCTTTGTCTGCTGGGCTTGTGCTTGGCAAGGTTTTATTATACGTATCCAGCTTTGGCTGTTAAACTTCAGAAAAGCAGTACAGGGGCTGGAATTACTCCAGAAGATAGCAGTGCAACTCCTAGTAATTTTGATTGTTCCGAGTTTCCACTAATGGAAATTGCTTAGCTCTGAGAAGCACAAGACTAAATAGAGAGACATAGATGTACTTGAGTGCAATTACTATCTCCTGCCTTGCTTGGGGATAAAGGGAAAACCATTATTCTGTGCCACAGTGGAGTTATTCTCTGGATACAGCAAAAAAGCAAAGAGATTGTTTACAATAAGAAGGTACAGGTTAGATACGAAGATTTTCTTCTAATAAGTATAGTGATGCATGGAAATTGGCTGAAGAATGAGTCCCTGTGAGGGGGTTTCTAGGAACAAATACACTTCATTTATCAGGCTATAATCATAGTATATTGATATTTTAGAGATCTAAGGCTTTACATAGATACTACATACGTTTTTTTAGATAATGGGTAACATCTAGCTGTTTTGACTCGGTTTCTGTGTTTTTCACCAGCTCCTGCAGAATCTCACTTACAACGACCAGATGACTGTGCTGTTTGTCTACAATGGACCTTTTATGCTGGAGACATACAAATGGAACATGAAGCACATGAGGAGACGGCAGCGGCGGCTTACAAAGATGACTGAATAGTGATATATAGCTATAGATACATAGTTCTACAGAAATATTTTATATATCTTTCTTGAAACATCTGGCTTTCAAGAATTTAGAAATAGTCAAAGAAGAAAACCTGCAAAGAATTGATAATTGAGAACTTTGGTTCTTAAAACTTGCACAAATGTTTTGACAGATTTGAAATGCATGATTTTCTTTTTAGGTCTTTCATAATGGTCACTCTCTTCAAAGAACCTACTTTTCTCAATAGTAGGTTTAAATAAAAATGAAGGGGTTTTTTTTTCTATCAGTTAATGCAGCATCAGCAGTGCAGGTAATTTTTCTGGGTTATCCTGGACTTACTCTGTGACTTTTTTTTTTAGAGGTTGGGGGTTTTTTCCCAGAATTTGGAATTTGCTTTTGGTAAATAGTTTTACTTTACCACAGATGTGGATATTATTCCATTTCCCTATTGAAATGCAATTTTTTTAAAATTAATTCAGGTGATCTGTAGGAACAGAATGGTTTGTAATGGTTTGTTTTGTAAAAATAAACCTGAAATTAATATAAAGAATATGATTCTGTGAATATATTATTATTATTGAATAAATACTTTGTCTCAAATTTAATAAATATAATAACATTTCATTTTGTAGTGCTTGAAGGATAAGCACTTTCTATCTAGTCTCTTAGCAAGGAGACTGACAAGAGTTCTGGATCTTCCCAAAACGGTGAGCTAGTGTGCTTGCAGAAGTAAAACTAAGCAATGTATAACTTTCTGTGTGTTTATTTTTCTGAGTAAAACTTGATACATTTTTGGTGATAGAGAAAACAGTGCTGTGGATTTTACATGTAAGTTAAACCCAGGGGGCTTTTTAGAAGCTGTGTTCAGTGATTGTACAGTCAATTGCTTTTCAACAGAAAGCCATAAAAATTTTTAATAGAATGTTGGCCATAACTGTTAAGCATTTGGAAATGCAGGTTATCAACAGAATGTTGAATACCTAAAACAAGGTCCTGATTATTAAGTTAGCTATTAAAAAAGTAAAATTCAACAATTTGATGTCTGGTTTGAGTGGGAGTTTTTCTTAACAGCATCCTGGCAATGAACTTTGCTAGTGAAACTGGTATGTCAGGCTTTGATATTTGCATATGCAAAATAAAATAACGCACTAAAAAATACTATCTGGAATCTGGAAGGTTTTAGGTATTAAAGGGTAAGTACTGTAATTGTTCTTTTGAATAGATAAATGAGCCTTCAGTGCAGTAGAGAACTACTCATTCTTGTTACTCCAGGCCACTGTTGGTCAGTGGAATTGTCTGACTGTGAAATGAGTTCCTGGAGTACTTTCTGTGATGATTAGTGTCCCAGCACAACTATTGAACAGAAGACCTGAAAGTGTGGAAACTCAGGCTGTGGTCCAGAGGTAATTCGGTCAGCAGAGTATCTTCAACACAATTGAGGCTACAGGCCTATCTGCCTGTCCACTGTATTGAAAGATTTCAGTTTTAAAAGTATTCTTCAAAATTGCCCATTAACAAGGAGTTTCTCCATGTGAATGGTTTCTTTTCCTGTACCCTTTGTCATTAGTATTGTTGCTGTTACTGTTCGTTTTCCTATCTCATTGCTGTTTGCAATAAATAGTACTCACCTCTCTCAGCCTGTGATCTTTGCCTTTTGTGCCTCCAGTTCTCCTCCCCAGCACACTGCAGGGGGGGAGGAAAACAGAGCAAGAGAGCAGTGTCTGGAGAGTCTTGGTGGGGGCACTGAATTGGGGAGTACCATTCCTAAACCAGGAGAGGTTGTCACAGTGTCTGATGGGAGGTGTCTGACAGGAGAACTTACATCATGGGAAGCAGGGGAGGGGGAACCTTGGCACTCTAGCTTCTCTGAATAACTGAGCCAGAATTACTTCCTTTTCTTGTGACTCACTACAACTAAAACAGTGTCCAAAATTACTTTTCCTAGAACTTTTTGTTCTGGAAGCATTTTTTTCCCCATACCTTGCTAATTAAGAATAAAACCACGATGCAGTACACTATAATTTGGGGGAGAGAAGGGAGATGTGGAAGGGAGTTAAATCCTCCTCTGCTCGAAGAAAAATTCTTCACCTGTCCCTGCCTGAACATCTGAAAATCACATGACTGTTTCTATGCTATTGCACCCCGACTAGGCTTGCCTAAAGCCATGCCTCTATGAGGCTCGTTCATCCAGTGCCCTCTGCATATTCCAGTAGCCTGGCTGAAGGGCAGTTTTTTGTAGCAGAGGCTGATGTTAGTAGTTACACCTCATTTTACTTTGGTGCTACCTTCAGCCATTGACAAGGCTGAATTAGTAGCGAGAGGGGAGATAAGTGTAGAAAGCAGATATTTTTAGCCACTGAAGGCTTTTCAGGCTTGACTAGCAGTGTTGAAAGCCAGCAGCAAAAGCACAGAAAAATAAGGGCCAGTAGCAACAGCGGAGGCAGAAGTAACAGAGGTGATAAGCAGCACTACAGAAGCTTACCTACCAACCTCTCCTGTGGCTCAGCTCTTTCCCAGTGGTGCAGTCCTCCGACACCAATTCCCATCTTTATGCTTTCCACCAACTTCCACCAGTTTTTCTTCATTAATCTGCTCCCCAGTTGCTCTTGGAAGTAATTCCCCAGTTGTCCAGTCTTTCTTCTGTTGATCTATTCCCCC